>APFE030481755.1:0-13022 GCA_000404065.3 Pinus taeda
AAGAAGAAGATACAGAGCTAGATGGGATGAGATGAATAAAGAAGAAACTAATAGAGAGGGACATGCTGAAACACAAGGAGGATGATGCCGAAACAAAAGAAGAAACTGATGGAGATGAGAAAGAATAATAAAAGGAAGATAAGAAAAACAGAGAGGACAACTGCAGGAAAGGAAAACCAGCTAGCATGTATGGCCAGCCTCTCATTGGAGGCCATCCAGTGTAGGATGCCATCTAAATCCTATACTCCTTAACTCAGAGAACAATGGATGCAATTCCAGATTAAAACACTAGCACAAAGGGGCACCATGCCATTTTAGGACTGCAGACAATTTATTGATATTTGTGATCAAAGTGCACTAGAGGATAAGGCCAAAATCGCTGAGTTTTACTTGCACAATATGACCCTCATAGGCATGAATATTTGGGATCCTAATGCAGAGCTAGAAGATCTACAATTAATGGTCTTGGAATTATGGATGAACCTGTTGATGCCTCGAAAATCGCTGCAACAACATTGGGGGATAACCACCCGGTCCGGACCTTAACGCAGCTCCTTTTTCGTTTGGTGTGGTGGCTCCGACTGGTTTAACTAGGTCCAGTTACCTTCTCCCTATTGCTATTGGTTTATAATGTATTTTTAACTACCAATAGACAGGGATATCAGATCACCTCTTCTTGCTGATCAGGCAAGAGAATGACCCTTAAGCTGATTTGGGTTCAGCAAAGCCACAACTAAAGTTTTGCCTCTTTGAGAAGAGGACCTAAAAGAATGTAGAATTTACTCTAAATGCAAGCTTATTCTATGATGCAAGCAAAAGAAACTAATATAAATCCTATCTTAATTAGGCAGATATAGATCTAACCCAACTAAGAGCAAAATAATTAAAGTATTGGGATTTAAATATGTCTTGTTTATAATGAATATCAAGTTAATGAAGTAGTTCAATTAACTGATATTATGGTTACCAAAACACATTCTATTGAGACCTTAACTGAAATAATAAACCAACAACATTCAGGAAGTAGTTCACAAAAATGATATGAATTATCAAATCAATAAATCCAATAATTGAATAATGACATGTGGAAATAGTTCACAACATATTACCATTCAATAAATCAGTATCATAAGACAGATTTCAGAGTAAGTAGTTACTCCAAAATGAGAAATTAATCCATAAAAACAGAGATACATAATAACAAGTTTGAGACAAATTACGCATATTGACAATAATGCACAAACATGAATAAAATGACACATTCCTATCACCATAAAATTAAAACTGATATTTGAAACAGTAGTATTAGAAATACTAATTTATTGCATCCATTTATCTGTTCTTGATCTCCAACAGCTCTTTACATTGCTTAAACTTCTGCCTTCAAAACTAGAGCCACAATAGTGCAAGCTCTGTTCTTCATGCATAATTCAATATACAAAGGGAAAATCTTCAATAATCCCCAGATCTGAGATTTTTCACTCCTCCCTCCTACAACTCTAAATTCCAATTACAATAGTGCTTTTAGAAGTCTAAAATTGCAAAGGAGAGCAGTCCCTTTTACATTCTGCAATCTGTTATTTATAATATTTGTGAAGGAATTTTTGGAGAGGAGAGTTTGTTGAAGATAAATCTACCAAATATAATTTTAATTGCTCCTAATTCTGATCTTCAATTGTTGGAGCATTCTCATTGCTTGAAATCCTTTTCTCCATATCTTTTCCACTGTTTTCCTGCAAAAGAAATCAAAATAAATTAAAATGCAAGCAAAATATCATTTCTGGCAATTAAATCAAACCCAATCAAATTCTATTTAAATAAATAAGTGAAAATAAAATATAAGCTCTGTATTGATGCTTGGAATGATTTGATTGGCAAAGGATATCATTGGCCAATGGATCTGCAATTAGAAGAGGCTTTGGATAAATGAAATTGAAGAAAATAACTCAGAAAATTGATTTTGTTTTTCAAAATTCGGAGCCTGATCTTCTGTCTGATTTTTGACCCAATAAATGAGTAAATATGTTGGTGAAACCTCCTCCAAAATGTTTTCCTTGATTTTATCTTTCCAATGAGCTGTCCCGGACCTCATTTGGCCAAGTGTAACTCAATCTATGAGCTTCCAAAGTTGAGGAGTCAAATCTGACATGAATCTAGAAATTCTGTTGCTGGGCTAAAAATTAGAATTTGAATTAAAATCTAATCTTAAATTAGTTTCTAATTTAATTGTTAATCATTAATCTAACTAATAAATATCTAATTAACTATTTATAAACAAATTAAATCTAATTAAAAACTAATTCTAAATAATATTTAAATCTAAATTAATCAAATTAATTAAATATCATAAATTAATTAATCTGATTAAATTAAAATTTATTAATTAATTAATATATATTAACTAATTTAAAATATTAAAATAATTTAATATCGTATATTATATTTTTAAACTAATATACCTATTTTACCTTTCCTCGCTTCACTCATACGTGAGTGATTTAAAAAAAACAAATATCAAAACATATAATAAAAAACAATTATCAAACCTTCTTTTCATTAACTTCACTCATACGTATGAGTGAGTTGACCAAAAAACACATGGTGTATAAGCCTAAGTTACCATTGAGTTATGAAGCCATCGAGCAATTCGCATCGGGAGGATGGTTCGTTAAATTTGTTTCGCATACAAGCTCCGATGAGATCGAATGCCTTATTACCTTATGCTTATTGGCAACTCACATCGGGGGTAGCCTATGGGGTATGTCGGGCATTTATAAAACATGTTGCGAATAAAACTTGCGATGCGATAAAACCCCGACGCGATCAAACCATTTTATTATATGTTTTTTTTTTGTTTTTTTTTTTTTAATTTAATTAAATTAATAATTTAATAATTAATTAATTTAATTAATTTAAAATTTAATTTTAAACATAAATATTATTTTGGTTATTTTATGAATTTAAAGTTGTTTGTTGGTTGTTTGTTTTGTTTGTTTTTTTTTTTTTTTTAACTACAGCTAAAAATAAAAACTACAGTCACTTAGAAAATAAATGAAAATAATAAGATAAACTACAACCGCTTGAATGTTTGGTTTTTCGAGATTAAGATTTGATTTGGAAATTGGAATGAATTTCTTAAGTCCCGATGCTTAATTATTTGGCTGCATAATGAAAAATGTTAGTAAAACCCTCTACGAGTTAATATTTAAACTGAATACATTATTGAACTAATTTATTTACAAAATGCGATATTGTACATTTTATGTATTTTTAACCCAGGCTAGATAAATGATGAGACTTCAAAGGAGTGCCATTTTCAACCCAGTTGACCAAATGAGGCGAAACAAGCGTCAATGGGAAGCTTGTAAAAAATCGATTTTAACAAAGCAATAAAAACAAGAATCCAAAGAAAACTAAAAATTAACAAAAGCGTAGGGCAATCAACTAAAATAAAAATCAAAAAGGTGATTAGCCAAAATTTTATAGAAAGGGTCCCCATTATTTGAATTGAACACATCGATAATGGAGGGGGTTGTGTTTTTACCACAACAATGGCGACACGCAGGAGAAGAACCAGTTATCTCTGTTATGAATGAGATTTTCCTAAAATTAAAGCAAAAATAATTAAAGAAGAGAAAGTTATGCGTGAAATGCTTGACTAGGTTCGTTAGTCTGAATAAAAACCAGAATCATATAACTGTAATTTTTTTTTTAATTTCTCATAAATTAAAATATTTCAAAACTCTATATCAGTCATAAATTAGTTGTAGAAATAAAGCAGGGGTCACTTTACAGCTTAGCTTTTAAAATATACTCATTTGTCATAGCTAGAGCCACTGCTGCCAGCAAACATCTATAGTTTCGATAGGGTTACCTTTTAATCATAAATGATTCAAAATCCTATCTGTCCAAGAATTATTGACCTAGAGATAAATCCATCAATATATGTTTATTTATTTTATTTTATTTAATTTATTTATTTATTTATTTTAGAAATCTTAAAAGCCATTGTGCTGGTTTGGTGGCCAGATAGTTGATAATGCCACTCACTGGCTATAATCGGACTGAACAAGCTGGCTCGTGATGAGACCCCTTGTCTTATAATTATTTGCAATCATAAGTCATTACCCTGGTTTGTTTAGCAGTGTTGGTAATGTCAGCCTATTTTTCCCCTATGATCATGGTAAGACAGGCTCATGATGAGACCTCTTATCTTTTAAGTTTAAATATATTTCTGGATTATACTCTAGAAAAATAAGACTTTTTGGGACAGGGAGAATAATTGACTCCTTAAGAGTTAAGAATGACATTTTCAGAGTTAAAGGTGCTTTGCTGTAAAGTGCCTTTACTTGGTTAAAAATAACTTTTCATGACTGATAATAAATCTTTGAAAGATTTTACTAAAATTTTGAAATCTCAAAATGATTACAATTTGATAAAAAAGAAATTTTCATATTTTATGATACTTTACCAACTTCTCTTGATTGGTAATATCTTCCTTAAGTATGTCTACCTTTATAATAAGAAAATCAAACTTCACTAAGAGATTTAAGAAAAAGCTAATAGGTGACTATTAACAATTTTTCTCCACGTATCCTAACCATTGTTAGGTAACAAAAATACCTTCCATATAAATCACGGCAAAGTCGCCAAAATCAAAACTGAAAACCAAAAGAAAATAAGTCTTATGCTAAAATGAGAAAAGAAATCAGCGAACAAAAATAAAAACAAAGAAATCTCTAAAAATGGAAAGGAAAATCCAAGTCTCGCAAGATAAACTCAAACAAGAATGTTTATACCAATGTCTCCAACAATATGAAGAAAAAGAAAATAATCGCGCAACCATTTCTTCTTATGTCAAGTTTGGGTAAATCATACCTTGCAGGGTCGTGAGTGTTTTAGGCTTTTTGAATAGCAGTGACGATTAAAATTCAGCCACAATGAAAACTTCCTATCTAGTATCAATCTTCTTGTTTCAAAGCATCATTTTAATTATTTTCTAACAAAAAAAGTTGCCTAAATAAACAAAGTAAAGGTTGAGAAACTTTCTGATGTAGCTGTTTTGACGAAGATTATCGTTGCTTCTTGGAATTAAGCCAAAAGAAGAGAATGGATCTTGAAAATCTTATTTGGCAGAAGATTGAAAGATTTTATGAAGAGCTGCAAAACAGAGTTTTATATCAGCATAGTTTAAAAACAAAAATGAAACTAGAGTGATGAAATGGAAATTAATGAAAGTGGGTACATGAATCTTACAATTGAATCATTGCTTTTGATCTTACCTGAAAGGTATCAGTTTCTCCAAACTAGCTGACTTCTTATTTTAATTAACATTAAAAACATGAAGAAGCCAAACTAACCAAAATCCTATAACCCAAAGTCATTATTTATTTTATTTAAACTAAAGCAAGCAGTAAAATGTCAAAATAGAATGCTTAGTGTTCAGGGGAATTGAAATTAAAACAAATGCATCAGAAATGAGAAATGAGAATTTGCAGTAATGACTATTCCTCAAAATATTATAAGTTTCATTAAACTCCATGATTGATAAAATTGTCCAGAATCAAGACCAAATCCAAGATAATAAAATTTAAATATGAAGATAGAGGTCTTGAATTCCATTTTTAATTATGGAATTATATATTTAAAACTAAAATGTATGAGAAATTGAAATGATTTTTGTATCTTGTAAATTCGTCATCAATTGCCTTTTTCGCATAGTGGTTACCCAAACTTGCTTTAACACATCGCCTCATATGATGATCCACACAACATGTTTCTTCATCATGCTTTAAGTTAACGGCTTAGAGGCATGCATTGGAAGTCCTTGCATCAAAGGTTGCAATGGAAAATCACCGATATGAAAATATGCGATGAGAAGTTGTGCTATGAGATAGAGCGATCGTATCATTAAAGAAATATTAAATCAGGGATCAGGGACAGTTATGTCACAAATTGCACATCGCACACCGTATCTTGCGATTTGTACTTTAGACATCGCGCATCGCAGATTCAGAATAATGATATGGCCATAAATAAAAATGCAAGGAAGAGATTGCGATATCGGCGATGCGATGAATGACATAACTAATCGACGATCAGCAATCTTAAGCACCCGATGTCACATAATATGATTCCTGCGATGCCGATGTGTGATGAATGTCGTAGCTAATCGGCGATCAGCAATCGGCGCAATCGGCAATCTTGAGCACATGATGTAACCATTCTCGATATGCCGACATGCGATGAAAAGTGGACCCGATAACTTTATGATGAAAATTTGATAACATATCGGATCCGAGACGTCGGCCCTTTAAAATTTATGCTCTTATCATTATTGCGATTAAACGGACGCGATAATTTTATGACTTTGATTTGAATTTCATATCGGGTCCAGAATTATGTGTTTATCGCAATATCGGTAAATTTGATTTATCGGAGATCAACGATTTGATTATGGAAGTATACTTCATTTGCAAACCTCCGATTTGTGAAATGCGATGTGACATATGAGTAAGATAATACATCGGAGGTCTTTGATGAGCAAAGAAATACTAAGAACTACTTCCGATGAAATCTTATGATGCGAATGGTCTTATGATATTCCTTGGAATTTCAATTGGGTTTTCTAAGTGAATAAAAGCAAAATTAAAAATGCTTAAATTCTAATGTATCACAAATAAAATTTCCCTGAGCCTATTGCAAATTTGAAATGGGTTTACTGCTTACTTCAAGTTTTGTTTGAAAACAAAATGAAAACCTGCAAATAAAACAGAACACGAATCAAAAATAAACTAAGGAAAAGAGAAACTAATAAGAGATGAGATCGAGCTTGCAAATGCATACCTGAAAGGAAATTGTCTGCAAATTTTACCTTATGATTCTTCAAATTCTTCCTTTGATTTATCAAAATTTTGACTTTGTTCAAAATCATCTCATCATTTATTCTAAATCTAAGTGTGCAATCAGCCTAAATAAAATCTGTTTATTCATGTTCAAGAAATATAAAATTTATCAGAAATAATTATTAAACTATGCTTCCCTTTCGAAGTGAAACAACACTTTATTACCTCTGCTCATTCCGAATTAATCTTGAGAAAAATCTGTATTGTTATAGTGACTGTTCAATAATACCTTTAGTAAATGAATATGATGCGTTTTACAGCATCAGATAATAAACTAAAGGTTAAAATGAGATTAAGCCACTAATTGTAGAAAAATATCAAAACAGATTTAAATGTGTGCACTTGGCAAAATGGGCATCCTTAAGATCAGCTTTTGGCAAATTCCGAGGAAGATAATATGAAATTCATATGATTACCTTGACAGGTCAGATGACTAATAATGATTGAATTAGAATTAGGCCTATCATAGTCAATCATACATCTCATGGGATAATGGGATCATGAAGTTTTTATATCCTCAAATCCTTCCCATAGAAATTTCAAAAGAAAATCTTAGAAGGAAATCTCGAAATGAAGAAAAGTGGCTTTGAGGCAATCGATACCAAATGCAACTTTAATTGAATTTAATCAAGATATTATTCGAAATAGGCAGAGTAGAGGTATTGTTGTAAGAAATTTAAAAGAAAGCAAGAATTGAAATTTTCTGATAGGGAAAAATGTTTTCACTGAACATGTATGAGAATGGCTGATTGCTTTGTTTTATTTTTTATCTACAAAACTGTTAAAAATAAATTAGCTATACAAAACAAACTAACTAAATTAATTCTACTCCTATTCTAACCATATGCATGAGAATGACTAGGTATAGTCATATTTCCAGTGTAGTCATTTTCTCATTTTAATTCCCGTGTTTATGTACAGTTCAAATGTTAGTAATAAAAATACAAATTTGACTAAACTAAGGAAAATAAATATGAAATCAGAATGTACAGTTATTGTTTGGAACTTACTTAAAATTTCTCTCTCATGAAATTTCCTTTCTAATTGAATACCAATTGGATCATAGAAATCTGGATGGATTTCTATTAAAAATTGGGAAATATTCAAAGGAAGAGATAACAGGCCAGATTGTGAAGATGAGCATTTAGATTCTTTGACCTGAAAAAATTTGTTAGTGTTATGTACAAATGTTAAATCGTTGACAATTTTCCTTGAAGGAAAAATTTCTAAACAATTTTCAAATGAGTCAATGAAAAATGGATGGAAGCCTTTCAAATAAAATGGCAATTTATTAATTGAATTGAATTGTTGGCCAAATTGCAAAAATACATTCTCTTGTTGACATTGCCTTTGAAAAGATAGAAGCTTTTGATGAAACATTAGCATTGATGTGAATTGGAATATTAATATCTTTCGATGCTGATGATTATAATATGAAACTTGAATTTCCCAATCGGGCAATGCATCAATTGAGTGTTTGATAGTAAGGTGTTCAATATGCCAGCGAAGAATGTGAAAATTTTGCAAAATAAAATCATAAAATAAATCTAAGTTTAAACAAAATAGTTGTGAAAGAAAAACTAAAATGAAATCATTATTTGTGCAACTAATGTTACAGCACATTTGGGATCGTTTTGAAATGATTTCATTTTCACAAGGAATGGCCAAAATTATGGAATTTGGGTAATTTCGAATTCCAACTTGTGAAATAGAAAACAAATTAAGATTATGAATAGGAATGGGAGTTTGATCCTCATATGAATCATAAATTGGAATGATTTCTTGAATGGTGAAATCATGAAGATAATTTGCTGCTCTAAAATGAGGATTAGTTGAGATAATTCCTAAATTGAAGCGTTCTTCATCCTCAGATGTTATTTGAATTTTATCATGAGGATTCTCTTGAGAAAAATATAAATCAACATCCTCAATATCAGAGTAATCATCATAAATGACCTCACAAGATTCTCTAGAATCCCCTTCAATCTCATCCAATATATACAAACAAGGAGGAACAAAAATCTCATGTTCATTAGTGGCAAAAGAATGATCGATTATTATTTCTTTATCTTGATAAAAATTTAATGGTAATTCATTTAAATCATCCTCTTTAATTTCTGAAATATCATTAATACTAGGAAGAAAAATATTACTATTATTGAAAATATCAGGATAAAGGAAAAAATGTGAACCTGAAACAATGTATTTAAAATTGTCTCTGTTTGAGAGCTCTTGTGCATTATGCTCATTGTAAATTTCAGATTGCAGATCATTCCTTTGCGTGCATATGCTTTCTTGAAGAACACTGCTTTGCTGCTCTAATTTCAGCATTTGTTCATCATGGAGAAATTCAGAAATTTGTACAGCAGTTTGCATTTTATTTGCTTTGATTGCTGCTTGTACTTGCTGATTTGCGATTTGATTTTCCGAATTTACCTCAAAGTAGCTTTCAGATTTCAAGGCGGCTTTTTCTCCAAAATTGCTATTGTTGTCTTCTTGCATTTGAATGGAAATATTTTCCAAGTTTTGTGAAACCACTTCATCACCATTTATTTGCACATCCATGTTGGGATTTTCATTTATGTTGGAAGGGGATGAAACAAAACTTGAACTAATTTCATATGGATTGGGAATGGGTGGAAGAGAACAAATATATTGAAACCAATCTAATGATTCTTCTTTCGTAGGTTTGTCTTCGTCTTTAAATCTTAGGCAGTTCAAATGAAATCGACTATTAAAATCATTAACAGACTCATTTTCAAACCTTCGTAGATATTCAATTTCTTCACATACCTGTTCATAATCGTACTCGTCAAATTTAGAAATGAAAATTGTAACAAATTGATCCCAGCTGTGGATTGAGGCAACTGAAAGAGTTCTACACCAGCGTCTGGCTTTTGCCGCAAATGTGAGAGTAAAAATTCTACATAAGATGCCTTCATCAATTCCTTGAAAATCATATTTTGAAATATTTTGAAGAAATTGAAAGACATGGTTAAAAGCAGAGGAATTTTCCTTACCATTAAACTTTGCCTGAGACAAGAGTCTTACCACTTCAGGTAGAGTATTGGAGGATGCTCGTCCATGGATACAACTCCAAATTGGAAGTTTAAGAGGAGCCATCACAATAAATAAAATATTAAAATTGAAAAGACTCCAATGGACAAAAATCTCAGGCCCTCCTTTTAGCGCCAAAAATGTTGAGGCCTCGAAAATCGCTGCAACAACATTGGGGGATAACCACCCGGTCCGGACCTTGAAAGAAGCTCCTTTTCCATTTGGTGTGGTGGCTCCGACTGGTTAAACTAGGTCCAGTTACCTTCTCCCTATTGCTATTTGTTTATGATGTATCTTTTCCTACCAATAGACAGGGATATCAGATCACTTCTCCTTGCTGATCAGGCAAGAGAATGACCCTTAAGCTAATTTGGGTTCAGCCAAGCCACAACTAAAGTTTTGTCTCTTTGATAAGAGGACTTAACAGAATGTTTAATTTACTCTAAATGCAAGCTTATTCTATGATGCAAGCAAAACAAACTAATCTAAATCCTATCTTAATTAGGCAGATATAGATCTAACCCAACTAAGAGCAAGATAATTAAAGTATTGAGATTTAAATATGTCTTGTTTATAATGAATATCAAGTTAATGAAGTAGTTCAAGTAACTGATATTATGGTTACCAAAACACATTCTATTGAGACCTTAACTGAAATAATAAACCAACAACATTCAGGAAGTAGTTCACAAAAATGATATTGATTATCAAATCAATAAATCCAATAATTGAATAATGACATGTGGAAATATTTCACAACATATTACCATTCAATAAATCAGTTTCATAAGACAGATTTCAGAGTAAGTAGTTACTCCAAAATGAGAAATCAATCCATAAAAACAGAGATACATAATAACAAGTTTGAGACAAATTACTCATATTGACAATAGTGCACAAACATGAATAAAATGACACATTCCTATCACCATAAAATTAAAACTGATATTTGAAACAGTAGTATTAGAAATACCAATTTATTGCATCCATTTCTCTGTTCTTGGTCTCCAACAGCTCTTTACATTGCTTGAACTTCTGCCTTCAAAACTAGAGCCACAATAGTGCAAGCTTTGTTCTTCATGCATAATTCAATATACAAAGGGAAAATCCTCAATAATCCCCAGATCTGAGATTTTTCACTTGTCCCTCCTACAACTCTAAATTCCAATTACAATAGTGCTTTTAGAAGTCTAAAATTGTAGAGGAGAGCAGCCCCTATTACCTTCCTGCAATTTGTTATTTATAATATTTGTCAAGGAATTCTTGAGAGAAGAGTTTGTTGAAGAGAAATTTGCTAAATCCAATTTTACTTGCTCAAAAATCCTGATCTTCAATTGCTGGAGCATTCTCATTGATTGAGATTCTTTTCTCCATATTTCTTCCACTTTTTTCCTGCAAAAGAAATCAAAATAAATTAA
The DNA here is from genome assembly GCA_000404065.3 of Pinus taeda. Classification (NCBI taxonomy): domain Eukaryota; kingdom Viridiplantae; phylum Streptophyta; class Pinopsida; order Pinales; family Pinaceae; genus Pinus; species Pinus taeda. The sequence continues at coordinate 11,381 of APFE030481755.1, forward strand.
AATGCAATCAAAATATTATTTCTGGCAATTAAATCAAACCCAATCAAATTCTATGTAAATAAATAATTGAAAATAAAATATAAGCTCTGTATTGATGCTTGGAATGGTTTGATTGGCAAAGGATATCATTGACCAATGGATCTGCAGTTAGAAGAGGCTTTGGACAAATGAAATTGAAGAAAATAACTCAGAAAATTGATTTTGTCTTCAAAATTCGCAGCCTGATCTCTGCCTATTTTTGACCCAATAAATGATCAAATCTGTTGGTGAAACCTCCTCCAAAATGTTCTCCTTGATTTTCTCTTTCCGATGAGCCATCCTGGGCCTCATTCGGCCAAGTATAACTCAATTTATGAGCTTCCAAAGTTGATGGGTCAAATATGGCATGAATCTGGAAATTCTGTTGCTGGGCTAAAAATCAAAATTCTCATTAAAAATTAAATCCTAAATTAGAATTCTAATTAATTCTAAATTAATCTAACTAACTAATATCTAATTAATATTTATAACAAATTAAATCTAATTAAAAACTTATTCTAAATGATACTTAAATCTAAATTAATCATTAATTAATATCATAAATTAATTATATGATTTAATTTAAAATTTATTAATTAAATACTACATATTAATTTAAATAATATAATATATTACATATTATTTTAAATAATATAATACATTACATATTACATATTAATATATAAATTAATATTAAAAATATAAACTAACCTACACTACTTTACTTACCCTATTTATACTCCTTATTTACTAACATATCACCATGCGTTAATATATTAAAACATATTAATTTAAACGTATCACACCATATGTTAATATATTTAAACATATTAAATTAACCCTATCACACCATATGTTAATGTATGAACCATTTTAAAACAATGAATGGAGCTTGAAGTCAAAGATTGACTTATCGCATTGGAGGAGGAGTGGTGTCGGGCGCTTATTAAAATGTGTCAAGCCAAAATCCCGATGTGATACAAGAACCTTTGCTTAAATGACTTAAGTTATTCGGTGATCTGCGACATGTTGTATTCGCAATCGGCGGCATGAGTGTATTGGGGTTTAATAAACTTGCACATATGAAAACTCCTGATGCGATGCATTGAATGCTTTGATGATCGAGGAATCGACAATCAGGTTGGGGTATGTATCTGGGGTTCTTAAAATGTGTTTCGAATAAAACCTCCGATGCGATTCAAACTCCCGACACGATCAAACCATTTTATTATAAATGGTTTTTTTTTTTAAATTAATTTAATTATATTTAATATATTAATTAATTTAAATTTAATTCAACCATAAATTTTATTTTGGTTTTATTTTTATGAATTTTTTTTTTTTTTTTTTTTTTTTAACTACAGCTAAAAATAAAACTACAGCCACTTAGAAAATAAATGAAAAATAATAAAGATAAACTACAGCCACTTGAATGTTTGGTTTTTCGAGATTAAGATTTGATTTGGAAATTGGAATGAATTTCTTAAGTCCCGATGCTTAATTATTTGGCTGCATAATGAAAAATGTTAGTAAAACCCTCTACGAGTTAATATTTAAACTAAATACATTATTGAACTAATTTATTTACAAAATGCGATATTGTACATTTTATGCATTTTTAACC
>APFE030481762.1:0-11420 GCA_000404065.3 Pinus taeda
GCTGCCCCGGACCCCATAAAGTGGGGTTACGGGTACCCCTCAAACCCCCTGTTAACTATGTGGAAAGAATATAACACAACCCAACACCATCAACACAAGAGGACACAAGTTTTTATGTGGAAACCCATATAGGCGAAAAACACAAATTATTCTTCTTATTATTCTTCATTCATTGCATATATTTGCAGGCATCGACATGCTAGAGGCCCCTACCCCAATATGTGAAAAAAACTACTTGTAGTAGGATACAACCTGATTGTTACACCAACCTTAGAGATGAGCAAGCTTCAAATTTCTCTAGGCTTCCACCTAATTGAAGTGCCAACCTCAGTGATATGCAAGCTTCAACTTGTTGTAGGCTTGTGGATGGTGTTGGAAATCGCCAACATATAGGGGGTATCCCCAATATGAATTCCCAACTAGAGCTCACACTATTTTGAGTGGGAGCCCCATCCGGGAAATAGGCCTGATTCCCATATTCTTGGTGAATTTCCTTAGTTGCAATAAACAACACAAGAGAAACAAATATACTTTCAAGATGAACAATTAAGTTAGTCTTGTGTTGTATTCAAATGTAAATTGTATAAAGTTTCTTTCACAACAGGGAAGAGAAAGTGAGTCTTTAAAAGAAAAGTTATAAAACTATCCTATTAAAGACACACACATATATATAAACAAACTATTAGTTATATTGTGAAATAGTTCACAAAGAAATAATTATCATGAAAACAAGAGACACATTATTCAAAGATGCATACTAAAGCCAATGAAATAATTCATTTTCATTAGCATGTAGAAACATAAACATACATTACAAACAATGAAAGAATAGTCTTATAATCATTCACGATATATGCATGAAAGTCCCTAGATACACCATACAATGATACAACACTAGTTCCAATAGTGGAATGTTAAGCCACCACTTGCTCCTCAAAAGACTAATCTTGTCTCCTATGCCTAGCTTGAGAAACTAAGGTGAATGTCCTTTGCTTTAGCTATGAGGGTGTATTTATAACAAATGAGGTGACTCTTCACTTCCCTTGTGACTCTTGATCTCCCCTCACGACTCTTGAGTTACTGTGTGACCTTTCAAATTCCTATGTGACCTTGGAGCTTCTACATGACTTTAAAACTTCCTTGTGACTTTTCATGTTCCACATGGGGCCCTTGGGCTTCCACACATTTTAAATTTTCTCATTTTTTCAAAAATACAGTGTTACATTCCACAAATTGTGGCAAAATACATTGACAACATATGACTTTAATGGTGACACTTTGAGAAGTCATGTCTTTGCGATAGTGACATAAGACTTCATTATAGTGTATCAATGCCAAACTCTCATCTTGGTTGTTGTCTCCTCAACTTCATGATAGATCTTCTTGTACTTCATCTTCGTCATCCAAAGGGATGATTATGATATAAAGTCTTCATGCATTATTTATCTTCATCCATCTATTGTAGTTCAATGTACCTTCGTTTCTTTTCTATCTTTATATCTCACCTACACAAGTGGATTCTTACAACATCTCCTTAATGCCCTCCTTGAGGATCATCCTACCATGTTAAGATCATATCACTTGCAGGTGAAGTTCACTCATGACAAGACAATATTAGTCCCAAAATCACCTAGTCTACCTTATTTCTCACGCAACATGTTGATTTTGATGGGACACTGCATGGGATTGAGGAGAGTGACCCATTTGAGTGTAGTGCATAGGAGAAAGATGTAGGGAATGAAGGACTAGGCATAGTGACTTTTTAGTAGCTGAGGGAGAGGGAAGTCAGGGATTACCTAGTGGGTATGTAAAGGAGGTCGGGAGGTAGGGTTGGGCACTATATATGTACAGTGCGTAGTGGCAGAAGGAGAGGCTTAAGGGATTATGTAGTTGAGGATTGTAAGGGTTCAAAGGAAGCTCCACTATCCACTATGATTATGCAGTGTATAGGGAAAGGTAGGGTTGGTCAAGACTAAACATTGGGAAAGTGCAACTAGCAAATCTGAGTGACTAAGCAATAGGATTGTGTAGAGCACAACTAAGGGAGATTAACCTCCAGGACTGCGTAGTGTGCAGTTCCAAGAGGAAGAGGGTGATTCATTGTGGCTTAGTATTGTGCAATGTGTAGTTCCAAGAGGTAGAAAAGTTGGTCCAAGATCAAGCAAGTTGCAAAGAAAGTGAAAGCTACAAAAATGGCTAAGTGTGGGATGAGTAAGACCAGAAAATAAGAATGAAAGCATGACAAGACATGAACATTATCACACACTTACATATGATTAACAATGTGAAAAGGAAACACCTATTACCCAAAATCAACATGGATTCACTGAAACAACAACAACACGATAGTGTTGACGCTTACCTCCAAGTGCAACACATAAGATATAGCTTTCGACACAAGCGTTGACTACAAAGAAAAGTTCGCAATAGCCTAGAAATGAGACCAATGCATGCCTTCATCATAGATAGGATCCACTAATGTGAGAGAATGCATTAAAGCTACCTCCTAAAGTTGTGCCAAAACTATCTTTCACAAAGAATAACACTTCTGTTAACAAAACATGACACTTGGGATTTCTTTAGAAAGAGACTTGAAAACTTAGAAAAAAGGTGTAGAATCATTCTAACAACTAGAAATGATAGTTCAAATGATCAAAGGGAGGCTCCAAAATTTGAAAGTAGGCCAAAATTTAGAGGGTCTTGTAGCTGCAACACACTTGGAGATTCACTAGAAGAACCCTAGCTTCTCTGTTAAGGTATAGCCTTATGCACATATTCTATTCTTCTAGGAAGTATTTATTCAACATGTGGATTACCTCACATTCCCCATTTATCCTGATTATAGTGATAGTTTTTCATATTCCCATTCTTGGATAAACACATTTACAAGTCTTACTATATATCAATTATTTTGATCTTAGACATAGTTACCAATCAAATGAGAAAATGACTTAGTACCTGTTTTTTTGAGGTAGCAAAAAATCACTCGATTTTGAAACATGGTGATTCAAAATAAACATTTTTTTTGAAGCATATTTTTGGCACTTTAAATTTTCTTATGTGTCAAGTATGAACAACTTTTTTTTTTTAATGTTAGTGTTTTTCATGTTGATTTTGAAAAGTGTTGATGCAACATCAACACAAATTTTTTTAGAGGGTTTATTTTTGACACTTTTTTTTTTTTGTATCTAGTATGAACATTTTTTTTTGTTAGTGATTTTCATGTTGATTTTGTAAAGTGTTGATGCAGCATCAACACAAATTTTTTTAGGGGGCTTATTTTTGACACTTTAATTTCTTTATGTATTTAGTATGAACATTTTTTTTTTGTTAGTGATTTACATCTTGATTTTGAAAAGTGCCAATGCAATATCAACCCTTTTTGTTTAGAGGGATTATTTTTTACACTTTAAATTTTCTAATGTGTTAAGTGTAGATATTCATTTTTATTGTTGGTGATTTTCATGTTGATAATAAAACATAAAAAAATAAAAACAGGATAAATATAAAAGATAAATATAAAAAACAAAAAACAAAAAAAACAAATTAAACTTGTAAAAAAAGATAATAAAAAATATCAAAAATTGAAATATTCAAAAATAATAATAATAATAACGAAAACAAAAAAAATAAAGGAAAAGAACACAAATATTAAAAAAATAAAAAACAATAAAAACAAAAAAATAATACAAGCAATAATTAAAACATGACAAAAACAATATCAAAAATATATAAAAAGGATACAAAAAAAATATAAAGGTAAATAAAAAATAATTTAGTCATAAAATAAATAAATTAAATGGAAATATTTTAAAAATACACACAAATTTAAGAAAAATTAACAAAAAAATTAAAAAACAATTTTTTTTTTTTAAGTTAAAAAAAAACTAAAAATAATAAAATTAAAAGAAAAAAATAATTAAACAAAGTCTTGCGGTAAAATCACATGAGAGAATTTTTGCTGCGCGTTTTGAACAACAAGTGTGGTTCATCATCAGGACTAGATGAAGAGGCAGACCATTTTTTTTTTGCAAAGGCTTAATAGAGAAAAATGTAGACAAATAATTTCCAGTAATGGTTATATTAAACGACTATTTCGAAAACGACTATATTATATTAAAAAAAAACAATAAAATAAAAAATGTTTAAAACAAAATTAAATATTTAAGTAGAAACATTCAAATAATAAATCCATTAAAAAAAAAATAAAAAAAAACAAAAACTAAAAAAAAACAAAAAAGGCCCTATGGTGGCAAGGGTTGATTCCGGAAGTCGGCCCTTGCCTCCCCCAAGGCCTGTTGGACCGGGGGTGGGAAGGAAGGGAGTTGCACGCAGCTCCTTCCCAGCTCATCCCCGCAACCCAACCTACCCAAGGGTGGCAAGGGTCGACTACAGAGTTGGCTCCTGCTAGCCCTGGGTCGGCTAGGCCACTGGGGTGGGCACAGAGGGAGTTGCGAAGTTGGCCCCTGCCACCCCTCGGCCAAATGGGCTGCGGGGATGGCGGAGAGGGAGCTGCACGTGGCCACTTGGATGGGTAGCGAGGGAGTTGCAAAGTCGACCTTGCCATCCTCGGGCTAGCTAGGCTTCGGGGGTGGTGGGGTGGGAGCTGCACGCAGCTCTATCTTTGCCACCCCCATAGCTCAACCGTCTCGGGGGTGGCAGGGACTGAATACGGAGTCAACCTCAACCACCCTTAGGCCGACTGGGCTACGGGGGAAAAAATTTGAAAAAAAAAAACAAAAACAAAAAGGCCCTAGGGCCAGAATTGGCCCTTGCCATGCAGGGCCTTTTTTTTCATTTTTTTTCAACGTTTTATTTTTTTTTAATTGAGCCTATGGTGGCAAAGGATGGAATTAGCCCTTGCCGCCCCAGGGCCTTCTTTCTCCATTTTTTTAATTTTTTTTTTTTAATTTTCATTTTTTTTTTTCAATTTAGTTTACTATTATTTTTTTTAATCAGACCTGGGTGGTAATGGCCGATTCTCGAATGGCTGCAACTGAGCCTTTTTTTTGTTTTTTCATTATTATTTTTTTTTAAAGTCCGGGCCTAGCTGGTAAGGGTCCAATTCCAGAATCGAACCCTGGAACCTGCCACCCCAGGGCTTTTTTTGTTTATTTAATTTAATTTAATTTTTCTTTTTCATTTTTTTGTGGTACAGAGAAGATTTTTATATTATTTTAATGTTTTGTTGATTTCATTTTTTAATATTTAGTTTTTGCTATTATTTTATATTCATCTTTCATTTTTATTATTTTGTTTCTATTTTTTTTTAAGTTAAAAAAATGTTTTTTATTTGTTTTTGTTAAAAATTCTTAAATTTTTGGTTAAATTTTTCCATTTTTAAATAATTTTTTTTGTTTTTGTTTTGGTTTAAATTTTTTAATTTTACATGTAAGATTTTGTTTTTGTGGTTTGTTTGTTTTGTCTTTTTTATTTTTATTTTTTGTTATGTTTTTTTTTTTTATTTTTTAATTCCTTATTAATTATTATTTTTTCAAATTTTTGTGTTTTTTTTTTTTTTTTGGCAATATTGAAAATTTTGGTTTTCTCTGTATATTTGTGTCTATGTGTGTGTGTTGCTTTTTAAATTAAATTATTGATATTTTTCATTTTTTTCCTTAGTTTTTTATTTTTACAAGTTAATTTTGTTTTTACTCTTTTTTTTTTTCTAAAGATTTTTTAGTCATATTTCTTTTTACATAATATCATGTTTGAAATATTCTGAAAACTTAATTTTTTTGGTAGTCATAATCTTTCATTTTATTTTCATGGTTGAAAAATTGTCAATATTTTAATGTTTTGCCAAGTCATCAATATTTTCTCTTTAATGCTATGGTTGAAAACAATAATAAGTATTTTTTCTCAATCTCATGCTTGACAATTGTTGGAAATTTAAAGATTTTCAAAGTCGTGATATTTTATTTTTAACATCATTATTAAAAAAAATTGAAAATTAACCCTAAAAAACGCCATACCAATATCAACATTTTCTTTTTTCAAGGTGTCTTTTGCACACAAAAATTTGGTTTTTACTGCCATTTTTAAGAAATGTTGAAAATGTACATAAAAAAAATGTTATTATGGCATCAACACTTTTCGTTTTTAGCCTTTTTTTCATGTTTTTTGGGGGTTTTTGGGCTAGAGTACTTGTTTTGTGGTAATATTTCTCATTTTATCGATAATTATGTAAGACTAGGAGAAGGATAGTATATATCTGCAAGTTTAGAATGATCAAATGTTTATTTCCATCTTTGGTGTTGTTCCACTACGAGCAGGATTGTTCAGTACCCTGATGGAGACAATTTTAGGAAACATAGGCATTGCTTCATTGCCAACGAGCCTCTTTAGTACCTCGACGACGTTTCTTGCTTTACCTCTATGCAAAAGAAGCCTTTCTCTTATTTCACCCCTTATTTTATTTTCAATATGTTCATTCCAATTTTATCAACATTTACATCACCAAGTTCGAAGAGGGATCCCGACTTGTTGAGAGAAAGGGTGGTTATTCCTATTGTAGAGACTCTTATATACCTCTCAAATTAATATTACCGCTTTCAGTTTCCGCCTTTCCCTTCTCTACTCAATTGGATCAACAGGGAAACACTAATCAATTACAATATTGAGTTGAGGAATGAAGATCCTAAAATAGATATGAGCATCATGTTTCTGATTATAGTTTTATGTTTGAATGAATCATATTTTCCATTTATCCATCATTGACCTTAAAGATATCATACCTAAGCAAGGAAGAGGGACAAAAAGTTAACCAAGTGTTGATGAATGTCACAAATTTCTTTAAAACTTTTGCCACATTTTCTAGAATTGAATAAAATACTTCCACACAAGGTCATATTTACATACACTGACCAAAATGGATGAAAAAGGAATGAATAAGACATGACATGAACAAAAAAAGAACAAAACTGAGAAGGAAATAAATATATACATAGGTAGAAATACAACCCCATGATGATATTGGAATTAACGTTTGAGATCTTGGCCATTGAAAGGAAGAAAACCAATCTTCCCATATAAGAATTGAAGATGATAAGAGTGTTCGCCAATCTTGTCATGAACAAAAAAGGGTTCAATCCATTAGGATTGAAATTTGGTGTGTTTACCTTTCTCTTCATGGGCCTTATCCCACTTCATTGCTAGATGTCCCACATTGAACTCCTTGTTCCCCGTATACTTGTGAGTAAAAGTATGAGAGTGAACAAAATAATATCCTTTTTTCATTTAAAGAGGATTTGCAAACATGTGAATATGCTTGCCAAAGTTGTAATTTTGATTTCAACTATGAGTTTCATCCCAAATTGTAATTTTATTCCAAAAGCAAAGATTTAATTCTATTTTTTATATTTATGTAATTTTATGTCATTATATGTAATAAGTAATTTTTCCCATGCTGCCAACTTAGTTCCACATGCCAACTGGACATTAAATGTCAAAACAAAAAGTGTTTACTCCAGCAGTTGATTAATCTGCAAAGCAAAAGCACAAGGTAAAAGGGTATGAGTGCAATGTTTCAAAATCCATTTCAAACATTAGCAAATGGGTTTTAAATCAACAAATCAAATTTCATCAAGTATTTAAAACCCTCAAGACATCGATTTACACCTCATTTTCTTTTGTCATGGTCGAGCAACCTCAACAAAGGAGAAATTTTTGAGTTTGACAGGTGAAATTAGCAAAACATAGTTTTTGTTGTGCATTTGTGGTATGGAGGGCGTGTTTATTTATTACGTTGTGCATTTCAGTGTTGTGCTGGACATTGGACCAGTGAAGGGCATGTTTCATTGATACGTTGCGCGTTTGTGTAGTGAACGACGTGTTTCAGTTGTGCGTTGTGCGTTTGACCATATTTTCTCTCCAGCCCCTAAAACAAAGTATCATTGCCTTCGAAGCTTCAATTTGGTTGTTTTCTTCCTCCAGTAACTAGGTAGCACTAAAATATACCCTACTTGCATTTCACAACTCATAAATTCTTGGCGTTAAGTCTCTTGAGTGAAATTTGGAGTTTTCAAACCTGCAAACCCTAGTTTCATTCCCACATCTCCAATTTCACACCCTTGTACTTCTATTCCCTTCCCATACCCCTAATAAACCCCTTTCCTCATCTCCCTAAATTTCCTCACACCGTTCCTAACTCCATATACCTACATTCCACTATCATTTCAAATCCCTAAGGTTTTAAAATCAATACACCATGTCAAAAGAAGAAAACAGAAGTTCCAGTGAGAAGGAAAGGAAGGGGAGGAAGTCAAACAAAGGAAGGAGAATCCTTAGATTTGAGCCAAGAAATACCAATGATCTCATGGCATCTCCCATGAATGTGACATCTTTTAAACATCTAGGATGTTTTGAATTCTGTGAAAGTAAAAAAGGTCCAACATCACCCTATGTGGACTAGACTATTCATCTCCATTCTCCATGACAACTAGGTAACCCTTGTTGGTGTCACTTTCACCATGTCCATTGCCATCATATCAGCTACTAATGGAATCCTAGATGTTGGGGAAAAATGGTTTAAGAAAACAGACTTGGAGGAGCATTACTATGAGCCATATATCAAACCTAGATACAAGAATGCTAGAAAGAGGCTTTTTCCTTTCTCTTACCTCCTGGATAGATATGTTCCCATGATTAAAATCATCATGAGATACTTTACTTGTGAAGGAAGGTTCTCTAGACTTTATACTTATCACATCTGGCTACTCATCCACTTCACAAGGATCAAGATGCTCAATGTACCTTATTATCTCTTCCGAAGCATTGACAAGATGGCATATATTGTCCAAAAAAGAGAATATGAGCATCAAATGAGGAGTATTTTCCACCACTCCCTCATCAAAATCATTGTCCTTTATCACCTCAAACAATTGAACATTGCATGGAGTACCTTCATAGCCATTGACATATTCACTGATCCATCTATTCAGCATGTTCAAAATGTGCCTTCATCATCTCATCCTTCCACATTCATTCCTCCATCTTAGCCCATAGATCATGCATCATCATTAGATCAGTCTCCTCCACCATCACCATTTCATGAGCACATTGAGTCACCTAGCAGAGATGCGATTAGTGAGCCTGAGCGGACTAAGCAGGTTGAGGTCATCAAGCCTAAGAAGGATGATTTGGGCATATTGGCACACACTTATTGGAGAGGTCATAGACAGGTGTTTTCCCCACAGATTGTGGGAGGGGCCTTGCCTTCTTCACCCACAAAACAGGTACATAAAGGCAAAGAAAAAATGACATAGGCAAAGATCAAGCATGAGGAGGAGGACCTTCATGAGACAAAACATGATTTTGAGCTTATTGACCTAGATGAACATAATGATAATGAGGAAATTAGCATAGTCATCAAGGAAAAATATGCATTCGTCAGGGAGCTCCATACCAACTTAGAGAAGTCAAATTTTATTATTTCATATTATGAGCAAGAAAACTAGCAGGTTCAAGCCAAGCATGATACCATGGAGATTCGGCTCATCAAGGAAAAAAGAGAATAAATGAAAGCCAAGGCATTGTTTGATGAATCCTATGATAGGTATGGTGAACCTAAACAAGAAACAAAAATCATACCTAGGAGTAGAGGGCTGAAAAGAGCTTTAGAACTAGAGAGACAAAGGGAGATTGAGCTTGCAAATCATCTCACATGGAATGAATAGGTTTCCATCATGATTAATGAGAACCAGGAGCATTGGATTGACAAGGTAAACCAGCATTTGGAGAATCGCCTAGATAATTCCAATAAAGAAAATGACATTCAAAGAAAGATGGCAAAACATTATGCCATGAGGAACAAAATTACGAGGGAAAAGCTTAGAAGAGGTAATGCAAAGATTGAAGCCCTAAAAAAGAAAGAAGAGGAAGAAAGACTTGACATCCTTGTTGAAGCCTCACTCCATGCAAAAACCACATTATCATCAATCATTTCACCAATTTTGAGAATTTATGGGGTAATTTTGAAGTCTTTGTGCTTTTCAGGTAATCATACACACGTTTTTGACAGCTAGAGTGCCAAGGGCGCAATGTCCTTGGTGCTGCGCTTTTGTTTGGGGCACTTTCTGGATAAGATAAAACCATGATTGGATTTAGCGTAAGGAAGACATGCAGGAAAACAACTTTTCAGGCCTTGGATTTCACAAATGACAGTTGAATAGGTGAAAAAGCAACTAAAAAATCAATGTTCTGCCTCCTTTTTCACCTTGGCACTACGTGTTTGACCAGTCTTGGGAGAATCAAGTTTTGGAGGGTCAAATCAAGTCCATTTTGGAAACTGAAGGTAGATTTGGAAACTAGACAGGACAATATTTCAAACGAGCTATCCAGGGCTCAATTTGGACACCAGGAAGGTAGTCAAAATTACCCTGCAAGATGGAGTGCACGTTTGACACAGAGAGGGTGCGTTTGACACAAAGAGGGCACGTTTGACCAATTCCCTGATTTTTCACTGTTTTTCTCTAGATTTGATTTTCATCTTGGAAAATCAAGTTTTTACTAATTTAATTCATGATGGAAATGTAATTATGGTCTTTTTAATATTACCTAGGCTAAATACATTAGGTAAATAGACTCTATGAGGTGTAATGAATCAGTTTCATTGTAATTAGGGATAAGTCACTTTGACCACCCTACACTCTAGCTATCAGTTTAGATTTTGGTGGAATTGCTCCTCGTCTCATGGATTCAACCCCTGAGGCTAGGAGGAGCTTGTTTTGAGTCCTATATCTTGTATTTTTCAGTCTTTTCAAATGTTGGACTCAGTTGGATGTTGTAGTATTGATCAGAGACACTATTGTATTAGAATTTACCCAGTTTTAATAGATGAGTTGCAACTATTTCCTTGGGATGCCTATGGTATGGTTGTATATCATTGTTTTTTCTTCAGTTTCATTTGTATGAATTTATTGTTGGTCTATATTCCATTTCATGTCTATTGTATGATCTCTTTCAAGTTGATAAACACAATTCATCTCACATGCTCTGTTTTGGGGAAGTTTTCAAAGTTTGTTCATATTTCTTCACTTTATGAAGAATACATATATCATTCTCTTCCTAGCTCCTCACCTATCCGAATCATCTCATCCCAGGAAAACCTAATGTGCTAGCCTACCTACCTACCTTACCCCTTTGAATGTCTACAATCATATCTTACTTGCCCTCACCTAGATTTTTGACCTAATGTCATGCGGAAAGAGTTATATTTGCGGACAAATCTAACCTCCCTAGGAGTCTAAGACTCTCTAGTGACAAACAAACCAAACAAGAGCAATCCTTCTCTAAACACACATTATTCTATGAGAATTCAAATGTTTTCTGATCTTACCTTATGTCCAACGCTTGTTGTAGCAGTCCAGCCTTGCTGATCCAGATGAGCTCCTCCTTCACTTTAAGACCTACATACACTA
>APFE030481767.1:0-33806 GCA_000404065.3 Pinus taeda
AAGATGTTGTCATTCAACTGTTTCCTTATACCCTTCAGGGAACAACCGGATCATGGTATTTCTCACTACCATCAGGATCTATCACTAGTTGGGATATCTTTGAGGAGCAATTCCTCATTAAATTTGGTGATGATAGGTCTACTGCAACGTTGATTAGTGACCTATCAAACCTTAGAGCCCAGTCAAAAGAACCTATCAAAGACTTCAATTCTCATTTCAATAAACTATTAAACAAAATTCCTATCGCTTCTAAGCCCAACGAAGAAGTGAGAAGTGAATGGTATATTACTGCTTTACCATCAAACATAGCAATTTTCGTGGACAGGGCTAATAAGACAACTTTAGCTGAAAATATGAAAGAAGTAATAGTTGTAGAGAAATGTATCATAGCCCTTGAAAAGAAAACCGTGATCAAAGAGCGGATGTCTAAGAAGGTAACATTCAAACAAGATCCCAAGAAAAAGCAATCGAAAGATCCTTTCGATTTAGAAGGATTACAAAAAGTTTTGAAGACCATGTTTAACGAGATGGTCGACATTAAGAAACAAGTAGCAGAAACTTCTTCAAAGAAGCCATACAGAGCTTTCAAAAGAGGCCCTTCAACTGATTCAAAGCCCCCCAACGCTATTACAAACGCTGAATCTGAAGAAGAAGAAGAGGAGATCGCTACTGAAGAGCAAAATGATGAGGAAGAAGTTGTAGAGTTACAAGGAATGTGGGATTTAATCCTCCCACAAGAAGAGGATCAAGAAGCATTCCCAGTCAGTACACGAAGTAGAAATCAGCTTGATCCCCCCCAAACTACCCCTAAGCCAAAGAGCACAAGCTCGACAACAAAGGATAAAGTCGCACCCAAGAAGACAACATCTAAAGCGACTCAAACAACCCAGTCCAAATAGATTCGTCTACTCCATCTAAAACACTGATCGTTTCCGATGAAATGGAGTACAATATTATAGAAGATATGAAGAAGACTCGGGCCAACATCACTCTTTACGAATTGAGCAAGTTAAAACACCAGCAAAAGATACTTTTGAAAGAATTACATTTTGTGCCAGTTGCACCTTTGCCTACTGCTGTAATTTCTCAGGATTCTCATGAAATGGGAAGACCTCTGACTAATGCGATTAGTAATATTGATCCAAATGACATCGCATTAATTGGAGGAAGATCGAGATCTCATGCTCCCCCGTTTCTTCTTACCTATGAAATTTTTAATAAAAATGGGCATAATTGCTTAGTAGATTTTGGAGCTTCATCGAATATTTTACCGAAGTCAGTATGTACAAAATTGAACGTTCAACCACAAAAATCTGCTGTGCGTATAGTCCAGTTAGATTGATCGCAGGTCGAAGTGATTGGAGAATTAAATCAAGTTACCATAAGGTTGTCATCCAACCCAAATGTATGTCAAGTTATCGACATTTTAGTTGCTGATATTCCAGAATTTTATGGCTTAATTCTTAGCAGAGATTGGTCAGAAAAGCTTCATGGATATTTTGCAACTGACTGGTCACACATGTGGCTACCCTACAATGGTAAACTAAATCAAATAAAAGTTGAACGAGAACGACATCAGAAATACATAGTAACAGAGCTAGAGGGAGAAAACGAACCAGTAGCATACAACAATATAATTATTGGCAATTACTCAGTAGATTCTTTCCTAGGGAATTTCAATGCTCATACATCACCTTACTTAGAACATTCTGTTTTATCTCAAGTTGAAATTTTTTCTCAAACAGATAGTTCTAAATGTATCAATTTTTTAGACAAGCCTATAAATAAATCTTTGTTTTGGAAATTATTTTTTGATGGTTCTAAATCTAACAAAGGAGCAGGAGTAGGATGCGTATTAGTTAGTCCAGAAGGAGATAAAACTATGTTAACTTGCAGGCTCGAATTTGATTGTACCAACAATACCACTGAGTATGAAGCTTTAGTCCAAGGGTTGTACAAAGCAATCAGATTAAACGTCAAATACCTTCAAGTTTTCGGAGCCTCTGAAATTGTAGTCAGATAGGTACGTAATACTATACATTTCTTATCAGGTCATTTAAAACATTATCAATCTTTAGTTCAAGATCTAACTGAGCACTTTATAGCATTAAATATTTCATCAATTCCCAGAATCCAGAATGCAAGTGCAGACCTCCTAGCTAATGTAGCTTCCAAACTTATCCCTTTAGAAGATTTTAGTCTTGATAGATTTTCAATAGAATTAATCTTTCAACCTTCTATTCCTGACAACATCACAAATTGGAGAATTTTCAACGACGATCCTGACATCATGAGTTTTCTCACATCTGAAGGATCCTATGCCAATCAAATAATTGACGAAGACCAACATGATCGACAATTGCAATAGGATAGCACTAACAATGCTATACCTAAGTCGATAGTCAAACTAGAAGACGTTTACGATCTGAAAGATCGGTTTAAAAGATCTACTAATTAAAAACTCCAAAGTTCAACTCTGAACTATGAATTAGTAAATCTGGGAACTGATGCCAGACCAAAAAACGTCAATCTAGGCCTTGGCCTAGCTCCTGAAGAAAAATTAGCATATATTTGTCTTTTGAGACAATACAGAAATGTTTTTTCTTGGAACTATGATGAACTTAAAACATACGACACTTCTATCATCCAACATACTATTCTAATGATGGAAAATGAAAAACCAGTTCAACAGAAGTTGAGAAAAATCCATCCCAATTTAGAACATCAGATTAAATCTAAACTCAACAAGCTATTGAAAGCCAAAATAATCTTTCCCGTTCGACATTCCAAATGGGTCTCCAATATGGTCCCCGTTAGGAAGAAAAACAGAGATATTAGAATCTATATTGACTTTCGAAATCTTAATAAAGCCTGCCAAAAGGATAATTTTCCTTTGCCTCCTATGGAACAAATCTTACAAGCAATCATTGGGTCAGAGTTAATGTCCTTTTTAGATGGATTCTTAGGATATAATCAAGTGTTGGTACACCTTGAAGACCAATTAAAAACCACATTTAGAACCAAATGGGGCACCTACACATATCAAAAAATGCCTTTTGGCCTGATTAATGCTGGTGCCACTTTTCAGAGAGCCATGGACATTGCATTCAAAGGTTTAGTTAATAAATCCGTGGTAATATATTTGGATGATATAACTGTCTATTCCAAGAAACGAAGCAACCATCTCAGAGATTTGAAACAAATCTTCCAACGTTGTCTAAGGTATGGAATTTCACTCAACCCTAAAAAGTCCTTTTTCGCATTAAGTGAAGGAACACTTCTAGGATTCATAGTGTCAAAAAATGGAATTCACATTGACCCCGACAAAATCAGAGAGATTTCCGAAATTTCCCTACCTCACAACAAAAAATCCATGCAATCTTTCCTTGGTCAGATAAACTTTGTAAAGAGATTCGTTCCAGATTTTTCAAGAATTGTGTCTCCTTTACAAACAATGATTAAAAAGAATTCAAACTTCAAATGGGGCCAAGACGAATATGAGGCATTCAATCTAATCAAACAAGCAATTGTGAATGATCCATCTTTAGCAACTCCAAATTTTTCAGAGCCTTTTATTTTATATACATTTGCCTCTGACAGATCATACGCAATGATACTTACTCAAGAAAATGAAGATAAGGCAGTAGCCCCAATTTCTTTTTTCAGTTCAAACTTACAGGGGGCTAAATTAAATTATTCAGATGTAGAGAAATAGGCTTATGCTGTTTTCAAAGCAATCAAATATTTCAGACTCTTTTTACTCAAAACCCGCACAAAAATCAGTGTATCGTTTCTAACAGTAAGAAATCTTTTAATACAAAAAGAGGTGGGTGAGAAAAGAGCCAATTGGGTTACTGCCATACAAGAATATGATGTAGAAATCAAACCAGCAAGCATTGTAAAAGGTCAAGGCTTTTGCAAAATGCTGGCCGGAGCATCGCTGATATCTGAAATTCCATCTGCAGACATACAAATGTACGAGGTAAGCCTAAACGATGATGAGTCATTATATGTTGATATCATTTATTATCTAAATAATGGATATGCTCCTTTGCACCTCGATCACACCAAGAAAAGAGCTCTAAGATTGAAAGCCAAACAATACCAACTCCTGAATGATGTTCTTTTTAGGATAAATTATGATTCTATTCTACTTAGATGTCTTGAAGAATCTGAAGCTAAAATTTTTTTGCAGGAACTCCATGACGGGCCAGTAGGTGGACACTATGCTGGAGATGCTACCGCGCATAAAATCTTACGCGTAGGCTATTACTGGCCCACATTATTCAAAGACTCGCACAATTACGTGAGGAAATGTCAAATCTGCCAAACTGCCGCCGGAAGACAAAAGAAACCATCTTTGCCACTATAGCCAGTCAACATTGAGCAACCTTTTGATCACTGGGGATTGGACATAATAGGTGAGATCGTTCCTCACTCTTCTAAGCAGCATAGGTACATCCTTACAGCAACAGGTTACTTTACTAAATGGGTAGAAGCAATTCCACTCAAGACGAATAATGATCAGAACATATCATTGAATTTATAGATCAATTCATAATCACCAGGTTTGGATTGCCTTCCGCTTTAATGTTTGATAACACATCATATTTTTCTGGAAATGCAATGACTAAATTTGCACTTAAAAGAGGTTTCAAACTTAAATATTCTGCCAATTATTACCCACAGGGAAATGGGTTAGCTGAATCTACAAATAAAAACCTAATCAGGATTATCAAACAAATAGTTGACCAAATCATAAAAATTGGCATAAATCTTTAATATATGCTTTATGGGCAGATCGAATAACACAAAAAGCCTCCATCGACACTTCTCCATTCAATTTAGTTTATGGAAAAGAAGTGGTTCTCCTGACTCATTTAGCAATCCCCTCTTTGTCTTTAGTTCACTATATCGATGAAGTACCAACTTCCTCCTTACAGCTAAGGTAAATGGAAATAATTAAGTTGGAATAACAATGAGAACAGGCTAAAAGAACTCATGTTGATCATCAAGCATTGGTAAAATCCTCTTTTGATTCAAACATGATGACCATAAAAGATTTTCAGATGGGAGATCTAGTTTTAAAATGGGACAAGGCCCATGAGGAAAAAGGGAAACATACAAAATTTCAATGAATGCGGCTTGGCCCTTTTCAGATTGTAGAAGTCATAGGTTTGTCCACTTTTATGTTGCAGGATTTAGCAGGGAAAAGAGATTCTTTACCTGTTAACGGCCAGATCCTTAAGAGATATTTTCCTTAGAAGATTATTCTTCTGTTTTGTAGATTAGATTTTTATTTTCATAAAACCAATTGTGAATGGTTACATTAGGAATTTATGAAAGAGACACCAATTCTCTTTCAGGTTTTGATCTTTCACTTGTATAAATAGCAAATCTTTTGGAAAATTAATCTTTATTATTGGAAGATATAGTTAAAGACTCTAGCCTAGATATGATACTAGTTTCAACTTCATAAAATTTGATGAAAACAACCTTTAGTGAGAAATTGTTTATATCAGTGCAATGAAAGGTATCAATAACAAAATAAAGATTCTCTATAGAACAACTCCTTTCAAAAACTCTACTATTGTCGTGAAGAGCTATCTTAAGGAAACAATGACTTCCTCCCTACTAAGGAAATCACAAATTTCAGAGGAACAATTCAAGGATACACTTTATCTTAAAGAGTAAGAGGTCTCATCACGAGCCGGCTTATCATAATCACAGATATTATAACTTGCTAACTTTGCCAAAACTGCATACCACAACAGGGCAATGACTTAAGATTGTTCCAATCAAAAGACAAGGGGTCTCGTCATGAGCCAACTTGTTCAGCAAGTTATAAGTCAAGTGAATGACTGTGTCATAAATTGGTCATCAAACCAAGACATTGTTCTTTAAGAATAAAAGAAAATCAAATGCAATAAGTGTTGAAGGGGATTCTTCTTTGAGAATTGTAGGTTTCTTTACGCAGGACTCAGGATCATTGCTGGGTAATAGGTAACCCTGTCGAGGCTATGAACGCCTGTTGGCAGCAGAGGCTCTACCCACGACAAATGAGTATAATTAAAATTGTTTTATAGAAAAGCCTTTGTTTTATTTTTACAAACCAAGTAATGACTGATGTAAACACAAGGACTAGCTTGAGGAAGCAAATAATCAAAGTTGAAAATAGTTGAAGCAAAATATCATTGACAGGCTAGAGCATAATGTGCTTTATCTTTCTATAATAAAGTTTAACGTTCTGGAAAATTTTCTGTTTTGGAAGTTTAGAAAATCCAAAAGAAAGACAGAGATAACTGGTTCTTCCAAGTGAATCGCCAATTGTTGTGGCCACCAACAACCCCCCTTCTTATTTAGTGTTATTACTAATACTAAATAAGTGGGGACCCTTAGTCAAAAATTTAAAAGAAAATGAATTAGTGCTTATATTTCCTTTTTAATAAAACTTACCATCATAACTTAGGAAAATGCCTTTGAGAAATCTAAAAAGCTTAAGTTTTATGATGGTGAAAGATAAAATCACTCCTTAAGGAATATCGCATCGCATGCCTTAAAACACAATTATGCTAAAAAACCGTAGAAAACTCCGATATGTGATAGTGCATATCGCAAAATCGCACCTCGCAAGAAACTGCTTAACACAAAGTATGCGATCGTGCGATATTGCGATCTTGTGATATTGCGATCATGCGATATTGCAATAAGACGACAGAGCGATCTTATGATAGAACAACGAAAGATCATGCGATCTTGTGATATTGCGATTATGCGATACAACTCCATCGCAGACTTTTCTGGCTAATTATTCAAGAAAAAGCTTTTTCCATAAAACGAAGACTGGTTATGCGCTTTAATGCTCATTAATGAAGTAGTTGTCAGTTGTTAAGGAAATTATAGTTTTAAGTATATCGAAGAGCTAGTTCACGTAAGGTGGCATACTTTTACATGTCTTCAGCAGTTAAAACTTTCCCATCATTATTTATTATCATTACTCTCACCTCACTTGTAAACTGCAGGAATGAAAGACAAAAGGTTATACAAAGCAGCGTATAGGAAACTATGGGGAAGAAAGGTGAGGCTCTAATGTCTAAAGATAAAGAAATGGCACCCTTATACACAGAAACCGCATGCAACAGAAACGCAGGTATTTCACCTGGGAAGGCACACATAATCTACTTAAAGGAAAAAATCCTAAGGTAATGGGATTTACGACTACTGCAAACTCATCCAAGTCATCTGAAGTTACAATCATAGAATTAGCTTATTCATTCCTGTGCCGAATAATAGCGAGACCCAGTCCGCCAAAAGAAAGCACGCAAAACGCTATAAAAAGAACATCACCAGGAAATATTTCTTGAAGAGGCATAGCAGCTATCATTAGACTGAAGATAGAGGGCTCAAGAAAAGATAGATTAACTAAGTTAAATTCAGTTTCTTATTGAATTTACTCAGTAAAACCACATAACAGGTGCATGACTCTCAAAAGCATAATAAATTCTGCCAGAAAGGTGGTGCCAGCTCTAGCAGATTCCGTTTTCATAGGGCAACTAAAGGCTGAGGTCGGCCAACCAATTTCGCTCAAGCAAATGTTGAATGCTTGCGATATAAAAGAGAAAAATACAGAAAGAGTTAGCTTTAGATTTAATTTTAGAAATAGTTTTATTTTATTTTGCCTAGAAAAAGGACGATCATTTAAACCATATCCTAAATTTTTGTAAATAAGTTATTTTTAGATATAGTTAGTTGTATTTAAACCCTTCTCATGCATTTAGAGAAGGGTCCAAAAATTTATCAAAAACTTTTCCTCAGAACATGCACTTTTGCACCCTCCGAGGAGGTTTTTGTGAATGAATGGAACATGATTTATTGATTTTTACATCTGATATCTGCTACTGATGTTGCACTTTTGTACTCTTAGTTGATATTGGATTAAGAAGAGATAAATTGTTAGCGCTTGAAGCTCATGAGTAGAACTAGTTATAAATGGTACTTCTATCTCTTAACTATTTCTATCTCCTGTGTTAAAGTGATATTTAAGCTTAGTTGTTTATATGTTAATGAGTGAATGCCTGAGTTATCATTTGGCACTTTTGTACGGTGATAGCTATTTATTTATGCTTAATGTATGAGTAGCTTATTATGCGATATGATTTTCACAACTGATTCTCCTAACTTTTTATGCGAAGTGGTTCATCTATATTGAATTCTTTTCTTTTAACAGTTGAATGATCTTTATTACCAATTGTTATTTGAAATCATTTTATATTGCATAGCAGAAAGGTAACACCCCAGGTTAGTATATAGACTTAGATAATTCTGTTTATTAGAATACAATAGCATATCATTAGATTAAAATAGAATTAGAACATCTTAATTAGGGACTGTTAGATCATAATTATCAATCTTTCTCACACACCCACACACTTGAATTGGGAAATTGGTCCCATATCCCTAGTCGGACCCGGTATACCAAATGGAAAAGGAGCTGCCAACCAAGGTCCGGACTGGGTGGGTATCCCCCTTATTATTGACCCGATTTTCGGGGCTTCAACAGGATGGAAACATTCATTCTTTTCAATCTCAACCCACTTTCTTCATTATTCCAATTAGTCCCTATTTTTGTACAAGCCCAATAGTAGAGGACGACTAAAATTTATTCAAATCTAATTGAGCCTAAACCTATGGACTATCCTTTTCTAAAGAGATGTTTTTTCCAAAGAATTCATTATCCTTTCTGGTGAGTGATACTCCTTCTTTCCCAATTTGTGTGACAAGGTGTGCCACCTTCTCTGATAGGATTGCAAGCTTTCATTTGCTAATAATATGTCAGTATCTTAAAAATGTAAGATTGCATGTTCTTGTTTCTTTGTATATGCTAGTGCTAGCCTAGGATATATAACAATGAGCCTATAGTTACTGGTGACAAGACAAGGGCCTCTTAACTCTGCTCCAATCCATAAGGATTCATCTACCTCCCTAGTCATGATCTTTTGATTTCTTCAGCTTTGGCCTCTTCATAGGTGAGCTAGGAGGCCAAGGTCATCAATTACACATCTCCCATTCTTTAGTTGGGGTCCCAAATGTTCATGTCAATCTGTATTAAATTTTGGATGTAAAACTCAGACATTTTAGCTCTATCCTCAACAATTCTCTTATGAAGAAACTCAACGAATTTTTTGTAGTCTTGGAAAGGGAGATAGCCATGTCGAGAAAATGTATCAATATTGAATTGGTACCATTGTTCTTTGAGGAATAATGAATAAAGCTTTGATGGATGAATTCCATGGCAAAACTTTCCATGGTGGCAAGTTGTTCCTCTTTCTCATGTAGTTGGGCCTTGAGCCTTTTAGTTTCTACCTACAATTGGTCCCTTACATTGGCTTCCTTTAGTCTAAGTTCAACCATTTATTCCTCGATATTTTTAATTTTCTCCTCCATTGTACCCAGATCTTCAAATCCTTTGGATTTTGCAATTTGCATGCACCTGTGGGTCCTACCCTTCTCCTTCTCAAGCTCAAAGAAAGGTGGGATTGAAAAATGGGTAGGGAGTACCTTCCTTGAATTGGTCGATTTATAGTAGGATCCAAGGTCTGGCTGGGGATATGGCTCTTTTGAGTTAGGATTTTGCTCTTTTAACCCAACAACCCCTTCCTGTAGTTGCTCTACATGTTCTTGTAGCTGCATAATACTTTCGTGTACTACTTTTGTCCCTTCCTATAGTACCACAAACTTCTCTTGTAGCTTAATGGTATGTTTAGGAATTTTGGTCCCCTTGGTGCGTGGCCTCTTTTATGGAACCAATGGTTGCTTTCCTTTGTTTTTTGTGGAGTTTATTTCCTTTGATTTCTTCTTGTTTATTTCAAATTATCCCCCTTAATGTATGGTTGAATCTTCAATAGTGACAGGGGTTGGGGAAGGTGGTTGAGACTTCCCTTGCCTTATCCAATTACTTTTCCTCGTATTTAAGTACAAAGGGGCTTGCCTTGGCCTCCTTCCCTTTGGTTTAGTCTGGGTAGTTAATTCCACCAAGGTGGTAACAACTTCCTCTTATATGTTCCCCTTTGAAGTGCTTTCCTTTTTCTCCCTCCTCCTTCTCTTTTGTGGCCTAGATGATGTTCCAATGGTCTCTAGTTCTTTTTTTATGCAATTTTTGTTATGATAGGCTTGACTGGGTTTAGCTTAAGAATTGTTTTTTTTTTTGTTTCTAGTTCAATTTGTGCCTCTTCCTCTTCTTCCTCCTCCTCCACTTCCTTTTCTAGTTTTTGTTTTGGCTATTATCCTTCTTCTTACTCAACCTCTTCTTCTACAAATCCTCCCCCTATTGTTTCTCCCCCAAGTTCAAATTAGGCTTGTGCTTGGGTTTCTAGGAAGGCCTCCCTGTGCATGTCCGCAAAGTCAACCCAAGTTACAATGTTTTTAAGACTTTCCATAGCATCCATGATTATTAATTTATGAGCCTATGGTGTGACATGTATTTATGTTTCCCTCCTTATACCTTATATGTCATTTCCTTGATTGATTGGAAGATAAAGTGAGGGATGCTCAGTATGTCTTCGATAGGAAAATTCATTTGAAATCTGAGCTATTAGAGCATCCTGAACTGGTATGCGTAGATAATACTAAGTCTTCCTTCACATGATATATATTTTAAGTTATGGTACTCTAACTTATCTGAATGATAGGTTACAATTGTCTTTTCAATTGATTATTGTGCTCAATAGGTTGTTCATTTTGGGGGAGGCAGTTCTTCTTCGTCGTGATGCCCTCTGTCCTTTCTTCTTTGCTACATCTCACCCCTAGGGAAAGTGTGGTTACTTTGTTGATGACTCCCTCATTCAAATGAATGATGTGGCCCCTCAGTATGGTGATGGCATCATTCTCTCCTTGTGGTTTGAGGTTTAAACCAAACTCTTGAGTGATCGCATCATCGAAACCCATGAATTTTTCAAAGAACCCTAGCCACTGATGGTTGGAAAAAAGGTCCCTAGCATCAGAGTGTTCACGTATTCTAAAGTGATATGTGGGATCTCTATTGTTGAATCCACCCCCCATAGTATCAATATAGGTTTTCCCCAAGTTGGACAAACAAATTCCTTTTCTCTGCTACAAGGTTCTAATTTTTTGTGTGTAATTAGGTTATTGAGGAAACAATAAAGAGAATAATTTGTTTGTAACGCCTACAAGAAGGAAGAATTCATAATGTAGATAAAAAAATTCACCCCCTTCTCTTCATGATCATTTTTAAAACACCTATACTTCACTTCCCTTTCCTACCCAAAATTATAGCATAAACTACTACACGATACACTTCTAAAAATTTGAAGGGTTTTGAAAGCTTTTTCATCAAAAGGTGGCAAGAAGAGTTCGTACTTACCATTTCTCTGATGCTCCTCTTTGAATGATAGGGTTTGAGTGGAAATATTTCTCATAATCAAGCTTCTTGTAGCTTTATGGACTTTCCTGTAGCACCCTGTAACTTTCTTATAGCACTCTATAATTATCTGGTGGCACTTTGTAACTATTCTATAGGAGAAATATACAAGTCCTAGATTTCTTGTAGACATTTGTAAATATGATGGTTTGGGTAGCTCATCCTTAAATGGTAGTGGAAAGCCTCCCTTAGCTTTAAAATATAATTTTTATGTCAAATGAGGCTCAAGGGCTCAACTTATGTGATTGGTGGTCGAGTGGTTGGGCTCAATGCGTTATGTGAGCTAGCCCCCACCTACCATGCACCTTCGCATACCAAACCTTGTAATGAGCAGGCACACTTTCCCACTTTTTGGAATCATCAACCCTTTCTTTATTTTTCCCCCACACATGTGATGGATGAAGGATATGATTGTTGTTCACTACCAAAGGTGGTCGAGACTACTAAATCAGACTTAGCCCATAAAACCTCTTCTTTTATGCATTGATAACACTTTTTAAACTAAGATGCGGTCGTAAGTAAGGGTTAGGACTTGAAATACCTAAGACTTACCTAATTATGCTCATGTTGGTGGTGTTGTAACTCATGATTTGACTAATCGATGCTTACAGAAGGTTGTTGAAGCATGTATGAGTTTTTTGGAAGTCCTTCTAAGGTGCAATCTGTAATCTTCACAATCCTTTCATTGGCTTGAATTTTTTTGTAGTGTTTATTGCTCATGGAAGTCTCTTGATTCATGTCATCCGAGTATAGGTGCTACAATTGAATTTGCAAACGTACTATGTTTGTTAAACCAAACATAAACATAATCAAATGTACCTCAGTCCAAGTGTAGAACCTGGGAGCTCTGATACCACCCTCTAGTATCAGATATCACCCAAAGAGAGTGCAACCTACTCTTATACCACTCTGTAACACCATCCTCCCACACTTACCCAAGTTTACTAGTCCATTGGGGTAAATATGTGATGAAGAGTTACTATGATATGACTCAACCTCCTAGGTACAGTTAAGGAAATGGAATCAATGAACCGAAACCAAACTAACCTTCCTAAGAAGCTACAAGACCCCCAGGAACTAACCAACCACTCTAGGTGCAGAAACACTAAGTTAACTTTCTTTCTCACTGACTTGGGTTCTCAGTCGCTCCCATGACAAGGAAATCCAATGTCTAAGACCCTTCAGTCACTCCCATAAGCTTACATCCCAACGATTGTAGACCAATTTACTTAGTTATGTGCCAACAACCCTGAGATCTGAGCCACTTTTTTAGGGTTAGGTCCTAGACCTCTACCCAAAACTTAATGAGACTCTAAGAAATGTTAAATAACAAAGAGACAAGGCCTCTAATTCAAAACCTGAACAAGGAATTAACATGACCCATCCCAAATGTAGTGTTGTTTTAATCAATCTTAATTGACCAAGACTGTAACATTTAATTGTCAACCTAGGATAGGTCTTGCTGTTTCAATGGAGTTCACACTGTTTGTGTCGATAAACTACAACCAAGCATGAGAAAATGGAGAAAATAGTAAAAGATGTCGATGAACCAAATTTCTGAATCAAATCATTCATGTAGAAATAAAAACACTTCACATAATTGAATCACACTTTGTAACTATCAAAGTAAGGGTGTGCCACGCAGTGACTATTATCTACTCCAACTGGTTGCTACCATTATGTTGATTAAGTCAGTGTAACAACATAATATAAATTGGAACAACAACGTACGTAATTCACAATTTGTACAACAACAACAAGAAACCATATAAAATTAGCAAAACTAGAATGCACACTACCTCTATCACTATAGTCCCTGCCAAAGAGGAGGGCCCTTCCTCCTTAGCAGGGCATAGGAATAACAAAAAAGTAATTAACGAATCAACTAAAGAGAAGTAACAACATCACCGTAATGATTAATATTAAAAATAATTCAGAGTTACAGAAGCAGAGTAACAATACTCTTCTATATGCCATGTACTTGTACATAGGAAATTGGGTTTCTTTTATAGTTATTACATACTCGAAATTAGAAACAAATTAGTCATGAGAATCTCACAATTCTCATGCTGATAAAAAATAAAAGTATTTACAACCTATTTCTAAATACAAATATACATTAGTTAGGATTGCAACCACTTGGGTTAGTTTCTCCCAAAATAAAAATATTCCTAATGCCGACAGTTGTTATGTGGAATAGTACCCACACTTGCCAGCTTCGGTGCAACAACATCCTATGAGTGAAAAATGGTTTGGGATGTTACGACAATCACTGGCGACAACACCCTTGGTGTAACAATGGACCTTTGTGTCAACGTGTAGTCTAACAACATCCTATAATGACACTCAATGTGTAACAGTAACCTGTAACAACATACAGGGTGTAACAAAAAACTACTCTATTGTGCTCTGTAGTTAATCAACTCTACCTGTCTACTCCATAACCTTGTTCTCATGAGAAACACCTGAAAAGGAGAAGAGCTTCCCAAAAAACTCCTTTAATTCTCCCCCAGTTAGCCACAAAAAGGAATGAATTATCACATTATTTAGTAAAATACGACAAAATAACATGACAATAGAATAGGTTATAAAAGTGAGAAAAAGGGGAATTAATCATGTAAAGCTCATAGGCCTAGAGGATAAAAGGATCAAAATTGGGGAAAGAAGGTGCAAAAAATAGGTAAGATGCCACACCCAACATCTCCCCCCAACTAAGGCAACTGCATGTCCCCATGTAGAATCTCATCTCCTCCTGTTATATCCCTGATGAAAGTCTGTAAAAATGTAAGCACCAGTAGTGTCTTCACCTAAAGCTCTATATGAATGACCATCAATTGCGTGGCCAATATTTTTCTTCATAATCACATAGGTGTTAGTCTGGCTGATACTCTTCTACTTAAAACCAAATCAAAGGAAATTTAAATTTGAGCCCAATCCAGAATGCCCCCAATGTCTACACAATCCGAGCATACTTAGGCACCCGTGTAACAATAGCCACAACATTTATGTACTCAAAAGGATCCCCTTCTTGCAACTCAACGCTATAGGCATTGGTGCATTTAATACATCCTGCTAGCACTCGACTTTTGATATGTTCATACAGGTTGAGGCAAATCCTCACAATCCTTTTCTTATAGACAGTTGACTGTTCCCTGATCTCTTGAGTGCTCAAGAATAGCTTAAACTCATGCCTGAGTTCATAAACAATCCTTGGTTCGGCTCGGACCCACAATGTTGTCCTTTCTTTGTTAGCTTCTGCTGATTTCATGGCTAGATGCCACTCAATATGGTTCCTCATAAAAGAAAGTTAGGTCCACAACTACAAATCTCCCATATAGGAGAAGACACTTGCTACCATTTTCATGGTGAAATACTCACACATGATATTATGGAAAAATAGCTCGCAAAGCAAGCTTTGTTCATCAAAATCACAGGAGCGAAAAATCTCAAGAAAATTATGGGTTGAAGAACCCAAATAAGACCTATTCTCAAAAAATTCTTTTAATTGAAATAAATAATATCATTCCCAAAGGAACATTGGATACTGTTAGGTTCTATACCAATAGGAGTCATAATTTTGAATGGATAAGGTTAAGTCTTGTAATATGTACATACCTTTGCTTTCTACAATTGTTTTCCATATTGAAAAAATAAAAAAATGAAAAGAGGGCATGTCCTAAAAGAAAAATTAAAGGACAAAAATAATAAGAAAAGGTCCAAAAATTGAAAAATATAAACCCCAAAAACAAAAGACCATGAAAGTGTGTAAGTCAAAATGCCACTACTATTTACTTTTATGAATAATAATGATTGAGTGAAGTTTTTTTA
Organism: Pinus taeda; assembly: GCA_000404065.3. NCBI lineage: Eukaryota > Viridiplantae > Streptophyta > Pinopsida > Pinales > Pinaceae > Pinus > Pinus taeda. The sequence continues at coordinate 15,266 of APFE030481767.1, forward strand.
TTTATGCCACAATCCATGGTAATGAAACTATTTAATCTTGATTATGCCATGATTTAAATCTCAAGTTGATAGTTAGAGAAGAAAATTTGACCAAACAGTGTAACCTTCGCAATTAATTAGATAGGTAGAGTAAATAAAAGAAGCTCAACTGTTTAATCTGAGCCCTTGGATGTAATAAGGTTATATTTAGTTGGTTTACTATTGTAAAGAAAAATAAAAATATTTGATAAGGGTTTGCTACCTCAAATGCACCCTAATAAAGTGAAGAAAAAATGGTAGGAGGAGTAGATGGTTAAGTAGAAGAAAGGTCGTAGAAGCATGATGATTGATTAGACAAAAGTACATTTATCATTTTTCATCATAGGTTTCAAATTTTAATGGGCAATTAAGCATGCCAATGGATGTCAAAGTCAATTAATTAACTCCCCTCATTCATATCATCTTGTACTTAACTAATTTCCCTTAATAAAGTTCAAAGTGCTAAAAAAGTCTTTAACTCAAAGAGGCTCAGAGCATGACTCTGACTTTTGGAGGTACCAGACCCTCGACTCAATGACTTATGGATACCAAGTACCACATTCCCCTCATAGAACTTAATCTCCCTTCATTCCCCCTCATTTCCCTAATAAAATCCCTTTTCCTAAGGTTAAAACACTATTGGCCTAGGGAAAGTAATCACCCTCATGTAAAACCCCTTTTTCCCAAAAATCCCACAAAAGCACTTTAGCCTAAGGGATAGTGCATACATGTGAAAAGAAAACAAATCATAGAAAAAACATTATTCTTAGCACAATTCATTTCCACCGTTTTCATATTAACTTCTGACTTGTATATATGAATTCCCGAAAACCCACTATTCCGTAAATATTTAAACTCCTCTATATAAATAACCCCACCCATTAGTTTAGTTATAAACCATATTAGTACCCCTTATACCTAAAAAATATTGAAAATGTTGCCCACAGCCATTAATCCCACCTTAAATCCATCATTAACCTCGATGCCGCTGCACTTAAGCACCCGCTGGGCCCCTCATTAACCTCCGCACGCAATTGCGCCCCGACCACCATCCGATTTGAAGGCCCAGATCCAACACCCCAGAAAACATTTTGGGCAGGATCATCTGTCGGATGATACATGCCCAAAAAAGTTGTTTTCCATGAGACCACCTGGGCGACGTGTCAATCATTGAGTGGAATTGGGCGGTCCCACCGAAAAACCACCTGACGCCCATAAACAGTGCAAAATTACCGCTTACCGCCTCCCCACTACATGAAAAATTAGTCACTATTCACCCATACTCACCAAATAACAATTTTTCCGTATAAAAGCCAAAAAACCCCAAAAATTTCTTTTTCGCCCAATTTTTGCTAGCAAGCTTCTGTACACATGCACAACACTTGCAAAACATTGAAGCTGTCAACTGACGTGCAAATTTCACTCGAGAGAACGCCACAAATCACCTATTTAACCGTGTGACTTCCACAAACATCATTCAATTAGTTGCATCTACCGGTTACCTTGCTCAATGTCAATTTGCCTCAGCTTCAGGGATTTAAACTTGAATTCGCCAAGTGCCCTGTCAATTTCAAGTTAGACTAGTCATTGAGTATTTTATTAAACTTAAAACTTAACTAAAATTACTCCAATAGACTCCATATTGGTCCTTGCGGAATACTCAAACCCTACAACTGCCAAACTACCTCTTCAAACCCCAATTCAACCTTGAGCAAGCATAATTCGAAACCACAAGAACCAAATTATGGCTGCCCCTACTGCATTGAATGTGAGACCCGTCTCCACACCCCATTTGGACTTGAGCCACCTTCTTTTAGTTGATAGAGATTTCCAGATAAAATATACCTCTGTCATATAGTTGTTGCTCAAGGTACATTGGCAAAGTAGAGAGAGGTTCTTGAACCATGCTGATGAGATTGGCCTCTGGGGGTCAAATTTGCCCAAGTACCAGTTCCCCCACATCCAAATTTTCCCAGAAATTGTGCATATGTGCCATGCCAAATATGTCCCCAGTCAAAGAGTAGTCATGTCCCCTAAACAGGGCATACTTTTCATGATCACTGCTGAATCTATAAATGAGATGCTACAACTCCATCCTGGCCAAAAATTGAATCCCCTCTCAATTGAAGACCTATTGGACTTATATCCCAAACTTAGTTATGAAAGAGTGGCCCAATTGATCCAAACCTTCATTGTAGAAGAGAAGTATACTCCCAAAGACCCCACTCCATATGTAACAACCATATTTTCTCCTTGGGGAAGAAATATTGTATCCATGATATCTTACATTTTGGGTTACTCCACAAGTGAGTACATTGATGAAATCATCCTGGCTTTCATGTCCATCTATACCCTAGGACAACATCTTGCAACCATTTATGACTTTGCCACATTCATAACTGATAGAATGCATGAGAAGTTTACAAGAATGGGAAATGAAAGGGTTTTTAAGTACTCCTCAGTACTATATCACATGTTCCTTTACTTCCAAGCAGATAAATTCCCACTTACCTTGCAAAAGTTGGACACCAACGGCCAGCCAAGATCAGTCATTTTCTGGACCCCATTGATTCATCAATATTCCTCCCTCTATTCATACAATGAATTCATACTTTGTCCATCTTGTGAGGACCATGCTCACTGGAACCCATCCACTAAGAATCAGTCCTGAGATCAGGAGAGTCCTTCATCTAAACATCAATCATGAGGTGGGAGATTGGTACTTATACAAAAACCACACTGAAATCAAGATTTATGGGTGCCAGCTTGCCCCATACAAGCTACCTAAATACCTCCCAATGAGGTTGTTTTCCATGGAGTAATACAGGTAGATAATCAATTTAGATGAGGTAAACTTTGTCAAAGCCAAAAAGAAAGCCCAGGTCAAGATCAAAGCCCAATTTGGCCCTTTTATTTATAGTAGCAGAGAGGCTGGAAAGGAGGCAAACCTGATCCTTCAGAGACTAAAATTAAAACAAAGATTCATATGGAGATACGATCCCTTGGGTTTCATCTGCAAAAGAGGACAGAAAAACAAGATGGCTCCCTATATCCATCATCGTATCCCTGAGACATAAAAGTATGCCAACCAATTGCAATGGGTGGAAAACAATTTAGAGGACAAGGACAATACTGAAGTTGATGTGGAAAACACATTATTCGATTTTAGAAAATCAACTTGATGACAATTCATTTCTGTAGGTACCACCTTAGGAAGGGACAATGAGCACTCCCCCTATCATCTAGACTCCTTTGAATGAGGAGAAAGATCCCAAAAGGGGCAGGGAGGAAGGATTAAGCTCAGGGACACAAGCCTTTAATATTCAATATGAAAGAGGCCAAAGCAAAAGGCCTAGACTCAATCCTGTGTCAGAACAGTGAGACACCGATGGCTCAGTTGAAATAACTGATTCTGAGCCAGAAAGGAGTAAAGGTACTGCTCCTTCAGAGGGAATGCAGCCCCCATCATCCTCAAGAACCCAAATGATATAGAGACAAGTGAGTGTAGAGGCCTCATCTTTCAGCAGGGCAACAGACCAGGATAAAAGTATCAAAGACATATTCAAAGAAATAAAAATGAGAAATGAAAGGTTGAAAACTAAGACATATGCTCAACTTTTCAAACTTTCTACTCGAGGTCAGAATAGATTGATGTGAGCCTTTGACATCAAAGAGGGGAAGATGAAGGTGGCATTCACTTAACCAACTGTGCAGCAGCCAAAGGCACCTAATGACTATAAGAAAGTTGATTTTGAGGTGTTGGCTAGGGATATTCACCCTATGGACCAAATAGAATTTCACAAGCAGGCTGGAGAAATGATCTACTCCACCTTGACAAGGGAGTCCATAGTTTTTCATCAACTGGAAAGTTCCCTGAACAACATCTTGGCTCAGTATGAACTTGAACAAGCTTCATCACAAGTCAAGGATAACAGAATCAAGACTTTGGAAGACTTGATCATAGAGATGGGACATGATCCCAAAGATATCAAAGCAATAGAGGAATTGATAAAACAAAAGAACAAGGACATTGCTTCACTGAAGAAGTAACTAAAGATACCCTCCATGCATCATCCACAAACATAGGAGGTGTTACAGTCTCAAACTCAGCATGAAGACTTAATGGATTTAGTCCTCAAGCGAAATGATCAGTTGAGGAGCACGGAGAAGGAATTGGATGCCTTAATCCAATTGAAGCAAGTTGAAGTAGGGACCACACCAACAACTATAATCCCTATAGTGATTACTATAGTACCATCTACATTGGCAGTCACATTGGCTCCAAAAACACCTATAGTCACTGCCCTTCCCATCACCACTGCAACATCTACATCAGTAGCTTCTACGACAGCAACAGGTACAACAACAGATGAAGCAGCCAAGCTTGTCCATGCCATGGAAGAAATTTCTATTCAGAAAAATGAGATAAACAAGCTAAAGGAACAAGTGGAAAACCTAGAAACAAACTATAAGCTTGCCAAGATTATGCAGAAAGAGGAGGAACAGAAGGCTACCAGGATAAAGGAAAATCTCAAGGCAATGGAAAGGGACTTGACATTAAAGGATCCTCTTGAAGAAGCCAAGGAAAAACTATGGGCCAATATCATTGACTCTGCCAATGATATTTGGCCATCTATACAGGTCATCTTTGAGTAGATTGATCTCATAGCATTAATAACATAGGCTATTGAGAAAGTAAATATAGAATTAGGAAACAGGCCTAGAGAGGCTACCAGGCTCATCCAGTTCTTAAATTCAAGAAACAAGTACCAATTACAGGAACTAGAGATTGAAGACAGGATTGCTACTATTCTAGAGGTAAAGAAAGTCCTCACCAAGAGGGACCTTATGCAGAAGTTAGAGGAAAAAAACAAGGAAATGCAAGTAGCCGTTGATAGGTTCAATGCTAAGTTTGACAAGCTAAAGGAAAAGGGATTACCTAATCCCTTAGTCATTCATGATAAACTTATGGAACGAGGAGAGTACAATGACAAACTCAGGGATGTAGCAAGACAACAAGTGGCCACTTCACAGGTTTCAGGAGTACCAACAGGAAAGGTATTGTATAGTGCATTTGAAAATCTATTTTACCTCCAACACGAGGTAAAACATCTGTTTGTAAATAAGCCTTCATTTGCCAAATACACTGAGGCAGATGAAACTTACCGGAGAATGCTGAGTATCTGGTTACCAACAGATCAAGAATGGGAAAAATTGATAGACTTACTATAGTAGAACATAGTTAAAAGTCAAGCACATAGTCAATGAGGTAAAAGAGCATCAGAGCCAAATAGTTACAGGCTCAAAGAGTATCCATGTCAAAGAGTATCAGTATAGAAGATAGTAGCCTTTGGGCAGCACAAAGCATTAGCAACCATAAACTTCCAGCTAAACCACAATAAAAGGTACAACAAGAAGATAGTTTAATAGTTGCCACTATCTTCTTGCGAGAAGATATTTTGAATTTCCTAGATTAATTCCCAAGTTAGTTTGGGATATTTTGTAATTTTTTTTTGTATAAATACTTCATAAATCGAAGTATGTAGGGTGGATTCTTTTACTTTCAATAGAATTTTTGTTCAAAGGACTATAAAGCTTTGTATCACTGATTGGGCCAGCATGCTAGGTTGATGAATAAAGATTAGACATTTCAAGGGATTCATGTGCAGATCTGAGCATAAATGAGTAATATTCTTGTGTTGTTTTATTTCTCTTTTAGTTGTTTCATGATCTTAAATGTTTCAAAATTCTGAATGTTGTAAGTTTGAATAATATTTCAAATTTTTCTTAACTACACTCTATCTTACAGTAACACATTCTTAATATTTTCTCTTAAACTATCTTATCTATGTAATTCTTAACTACTCCTTAGCTTCCGTAGTTTCTCCTCTAGTCTATAGTAAAGGATTCTTAATTTCCCTTTACTCATGATTCACTGCTTTTCCCCCATCTTAGCCTCGGTCTGAGGGTTTGTGATTTCCCTCTCACCTCTATTAAGACTCATTCCACCATTTAGTCCAAGGATTTGTACTTCACTCTGATATCTTTCCCCTTGAACACTCCCTTTAGTGAGCTAACTCCAACTTTGCTGCCATTTCTTTGACTCCACTACCCAATCGCCGAAAAGCATCAACCTATCTTCCTGTTCTAAGGATTCGACCACCAAATCTTCATACAAATCAAAAACCCCCTTGAACTCCAAAACTAGCCTAATATCTACGCAAACATAGCTAAATCATATAGAGAGAGCCCTCTCTGAGCCATAGGTTGGCTGGAGCCTATGCTTAAAATTTGGTTTATGGTTACCTTGAAGCCTTCCCTTATTCCAAAACTTCTAAGGAAAAGTTTTGAGTGATAACATAGTGGTGACCATACCGGGGAACAAACCTTAGTCTCCTAAAGCTTTAGGGAAATCTTAATCATCATCTTGAGCCCCTTAAAGTCAGTTTTTACAGAAGTTTTAAAATTTACATTAAAAAACATTTAAAAAGTTATAATTCTGGTTATCAAGAAAACTCATTATACAAGGCCAACCCAGATCCAAACCCTTTTTTTATTGTGGATGATCTAGAGAGAATTATAAGAAAATCCAAAAAGGAAGAAAGTTCAGCTAATAAAACACCTTTAGTTAAAGCTAATCCATGCCCTAATGAGTGGTTGTTTTTAGAATATTTACCTTTCGATGTGCAATTTGATCTCTCATTATTTAAAATGAAATCTAAAAGTGTCCTTGATGAAACTATTCAAGATCCCGATTTTATTGCAAACCTTGAAGTTCAAAAAGCTAATAGATCAATTGACGAATATAATCTGAACACCCCCCTGTCATCCATCAATATTGCTCTAACTGCTGAAATTTTTGCTCAATCCTCCAACATTATTAATACCCCTTCCATCACTACCATACCATCTATTATTTCTACTATAGTTCATTCCATTGGCCCATTCATTCTACAACTCCTATACAACTTAGAATCCTATTTCCACCTATAGACACTTCGACTTCACCCATTAGCTCGTCGAGTTCCCTCATAGATACTTCCATCTCCCCTATACACACAAATGTCCCTTTTATCACAATTTATGTTATAGAAATTCCTTCATCCACTGTTAACATTTCAATTTCATTTGTAGATATTCCAACTTCAGTTGTTAATACTCAAGTTTCAATTAGCAATCTTTCATTTTCAACTGTAAGCACTGTTAGCTCATCCATCTCTACCTCAAGCCAAACTAATCTTCCTTTATCCCCTAGCCAAGCCAAAGCTTTAGCCATGGCCAATAGATATGCCCCTTTGGTGTTACTTGGTTAGTTACATGACTTACCTCAGGATTATCAAAGCAAAATTCAACTATTTGATGCTATAGGCTTATACAGTCCTCAACAACGTGTTAATAGAATGAACGATTATTTTGCGTTACATGAGATAGATTATGCAGATGTAAGAATGAAAATCTTTGCCCAAATATTAGTTGGGGAAGTTAGAACCCAGTTTAGAAACTTAGCTGCTGGTAGTATTGCAGATATGACAAACTTTCATAGGATGTTCATCGAGAGATGGGAGAGGAAGAAAAATCCATTGAAGATACTTTATGAGCATGAAAACATTAGGAGAGGTCCTAAAGAATCAGTTCAAGACTACTGTACCAGGTTTAATAGCACTTACAATGCCATCCTAGCCAACCTTAAACCTCCTCCTAATCTTACAATGATGAAGTTCCCTGATGGTTTTGATCTAGATATGGCATACCAACTTAGGGAAAGAGAGCCTGCAACCCTAGAGCAAACCAAACCAATGTAGTAAAAGTAGAGGCTAATCTTTTAGCCAAAAAATCCTGAGAAAAGTTAGAAATAAGAGTAGGATTTGTTGATGAAGCTTCAACCTCTGATGGTAAAGTAGATCTTTTGGCCAAAATTATAGAAAGAATCATGGGTAGACTTAACAACCTAGATAGAAAAACATGGGATAATCAACAAAAACCCCCAGTTAGGAATGCTAATTTCAAGAAAAACCAAAATCAAAATGAAAACATAGGAAATAATGGACCTGAAAAAACATTAGGCCCCCTTTTCAAGAAAACTATGCAGAATCATCTGATCCTGATGATCCTAAGCAAGGCACTCAAATAAATCTAATGGGATTAGATGATCAAAACCTTGTATATCTCTCCCAGGATGAGGAAGAATTGCATATGTTACAACAGTTTCAAACCTAGTCTGGAGAGTCATTTGACTATAAGCAGGGACATGACTCTGCTATATTTGAAGTGCACAAACAATATAACTTGAGAAGCAAAAAGGGTGCTGGTCCTCTAGACCAAACTAAGAAAGCAATGGCAAATCAACCCAAAATAACAAATAGAGGTACTTCAAATCCTCCCTAGACCAAACCAAAATCCTCCTAGTCCCATCATTGAAGAAATAACTGCCAACCAACCTTTTGTTGAGCAACCATCCACATCAGTTCCTCTTAAAGAACTAGAGAAAAACACCTATAAGGCCAGATATGGAATTCCCCATAATGAAATCCCAAGTAAACAAAAGGAAGATAATTCGACTCAAAACCCTGTTTCAAAGGTCTACAACCCTTCCTCATCATTCAATTTGGGTGCAGATATATCCAAGCTGAAAATTTCAGCCCCTTTGACTGAACTAGTTAAAACGAAACTTACAAATCACAAGTAAATCAGACCCTGAACATTACTGAAAATGAAGACTCAGTCAATTTGTTTGATGATAAACCAAAATTAATATTTGGACCGAATGTTAATGGAAAACTGCAAGGAGGAGTTCCACCTTTTTACGTTAGCCTTAATATTCATGATAAAATACTACACAATGCCATGTTGGATTATGGGGCTTCTCACAACCTAATGCCAAAATCGGTAATGGGAAAATTGAATTTAGACATCACTAGACCTTACAAAGACTTGTTCTCCTTTGATTCAAGTCAAGTAGAATGTCTAGGGTTAATCAAAGATTTGTGTATCACTTTAGTTGAATATCCTGTTAAGAGCATCCTCATGGACATTGTGGTGGCTGACATTCCACCAAAACATGGTATGCTACTATCTAGATCTTAGGGAGCCAAGCTTCAAGGGTCACTCCAATTGGATATGTCATATGCCACAATTTCTGTGTTTGGACAACCCAAGAAATTGTACAGAGAAACTTTCATGAAATACATGGTAAGCAGCCAAAATAGACCTCAAAATTATCCCATCTACTCCATGCATTCAGATGTAGACTCTTTTATTATGTTCAATACTGATCAAACACCAAAAGAAACTCCTAACAATGTTATTGCAGAACCAAAATAAATTGCATTTTTTACTGTTAATGAATCTAAAGAGACTTCAGAATTGTGCAAAGAAGAAAGTAATGAGGTTGCTAAAAATAAAAATAAATGGGATACTGTTGATGAGAACTATGTACCTGAAATATTATGGCATTTAGAATTTGATGGCTCTGTAAATAAGTTAGGAGTTGGGGCAGGAGTATTGATTTATAATTTAGAAAACAATCACTCAGAGGGCCATTCCTATAGGCTAAATTTTAGATGTACCAATAATATGGCCGAGTATGAGGCTTTGATTCTAGGTCTCAAATTAGTTAGGAATTTAGGTGCTCAAAGAGTTTCAGTCATAGGAGACTTAGAGCTAGTTATAAATCAGATTAAGGGTGTATATATGACTAAAGACACTAGATTAGGTTATTATAGAGGAACCATTGTAGAAATACTTAATACTTTCTTAGAAACACAACTTGCAGTAGTTCCTACGAAGCACAATATGCAAGCCCATAGTTTAGAAATGTTTTCCAGTACTTGAATATTACCCTTCCAACCTAACCATCAGTACACTGCTGAGTTCAGGCACAGAGCCTCAATCCTAGATAATGTGCAGAACTAGAAATTATTTTCAAATGATAGACAAATAAACAACTTCTTAACTTTAGAAGGAGAATTTGCACACAATAATATAGACATTGATGCATCCATAGGTCTAGACTCTATGGATGATGTAACAATTAATGAACTAGAAGGTAATGAAGTAGATAGTTTTAATCCCACTAAATTCACAAGGTCAGATATAGACAACCTAGAACAGGTCGAGATTGATGAAAAAATTAATGAAGAAAGCGAAATAATCAATCTCAAGGATATTCTCTTACCAAAAGGTTTAATCTCGCTAGAAGATTTATTCGATTCAAATGATGTTCTTAGGAAGCCTAAAATGGAACCATTAAAATTTGATATTGAATAGTGTAACATAGGCACTGACGATAATCCCAAGCTAATTAAACTATCAAAGTCACTCCCTTCAACAACAAAGGTGAAATACATTGAGTTATTGAAATAATTTCAAGATGTTTTTGCTTGGAGCTATGAGGACCTTAAATCCTATGACACCAGCATGATCCAACACACAATTCCTCTCAAAGAGAATCAAAAACCTTTTAAACAAAAGCTTATAATAATTAATCATGTCTTATTACCTTCAATAGAAAAATAAATTAAGAGAATGTATGATGCCAAGATAATTGCATTGATAAGGTTTTCTGAATGGGTCTCAAACTTGGTCCCAACTAGGAAATAAACTAGTGAGATCAGACTCTGTGTAGATCTAAAAAACTTGAATAAATCGTCACTTAAGATAATTACCCTCTTCCCAAAATGGACCACATATTACAAAGGGTAGTTGGGGCAACCATAATTTCATTACTGGATGGGTTTTCTGGTTACAATCAAATTTTGGTTCAGCCCGACGACCAACCCAAGATTGCTTTTACCACTCCACGGGGCACCTTTATGAATGTCAAAATGCCTTTCGGGCTAATGAATGCAGGAGATACTTTCTAGAGGGCTATGGATATAGCCTTTTCCAAATAAATCCATGATTTCCTTGTGATATATCTTGATGATATTACTGTTTTCTCGAAATCTAACAATCAACATCTAGATTATCTAAGGCAGGTCTTTATAAAATGCAAAAAGTATGGTATCTCGTTGAACCCCAAGAAATCTTTATTTGGATTGGAAGAAGGGAAATTTTTAGGGCATATCATTTCTAAGGATGGCATAAGAATAGATCTTGCAAGAATTGAATCCATCTTACTAATACAACACCCTAAGAATATCAGAGAACTACAAGCCCATTTAGGAAAGATTAACATCCTTAGAAGATTTATTTCTAACCTTGCAGAGTTAATTAGGGCACCTCATCATGATACCTATGAATTTTTCGAAAAAGCTCCATCCATTGGTGTCTCATAAATATTTGAAGCACTTGGGGGTGTTGTTGTATCCTCACAGTGTTTGTGGCATCTCTCCTATTAAACCCTCCCGTCTCTTGCTTGTGAGGCTTGAGGAGGAAATGAGAGGTTTGACACAAGAATTTTAATTCAAGAGAAACATAGTTTCCTGTGTATGTACTTCACCTTCCATAGTTGTTATATCCATTAGCTTTTAGAGCATTTCTAGTTCATTTGCTTGTAAATGGGGATGGATTTTTAGACCCTACCTCTTTAGAATGGTGGCAGTGGACACTTATCGTGATATTCCCTCTTGAACCCCTCCCTTCCTATCCTATAGACTGCCTCTATGTATCCTGTAGACTACTCCTTAGACTGTTCCTTTGCATGCTCCTGTAGAAATTCTTTTGTAGAACAATGGATCCTTGCTTCCGATGGGTGGCCAGAGTTATCAGAGCAACTTGAGTGAGGGAGTTTCAAGGAGGTGGAATGCATGAATGCATGCAAACGATGTTTTGTTTCCCACTCCTCTTAATCAACTCCCACCTCTTAGATTCGTAGTTAACCACTTCTTGTCGTACTCCTCCTCTATTTTTGAGTTGATTGTAACCACGTGTGAGAGGACACCCGATTTTGTATATGATGACTGAACGAAGGTGGCCAAGTTAACTGGCCACCTTTTCACTTATAAACCAACTACCTCATAACCTTTACAAATTTTGATCAAATTATGCATATGAGTGAGTGAGCGAGATACTTACCTGTGGTCTCAATGCCATGTTGTAGTTGTCGAAGATTAGAGGTGATGCGTTGTTTATTTGTTGCATGGTCATTCTTTTTCCTCCTCTGCTGTGTATTGTCTATTGTATGTTGTCTATTATCTGCTATCTAGATCATCCTAGTGAAGACTTGTAGCTGATGATTGATATTCTGTCGGATAGGCTACTACAGGACCTAACCAACCTACCATTCACCCTCGGATTGCTTCCTGTAGGTTTTCAGGTGATCCTGTAGAAAACACAGTCTTCGCCTAAATTGAAGCAATGAAGTGAAAAAAATAATGGAATTGATGGAGGGATGCATGGTAAGGAGTGGATGAGATGAATATATGTGAGGCAGGGTTCCCTTTGGATCTTCTCTTTGCTCCTTGATTGTCTTTCTCGCCCACATGCAAATAACAATTATGTCTTTTTTCTCTTATTTTTATTCTTTTCTTTTTTGTGAAAAATACCTAGGCTACCTCAAAGAGGTTTTCACCCTAGATGTTTTCCCTGGGCACCTTAGGGAAGGTTTTCACCCAGGGATCTTCTTATTATTTTTTCAAAAAAAAAAAAAAAATCATCATTGGGCCGCCTCACAAGCTTTTCAACCCAAATATGCGACTCAGGCACCTCATGGAGGTTTTCACCTGATTCCTTGTTCCTTTTTTTTTCTTTTTTCAGTGACCTGATGAGGGAGGAGCTGGAACTTGCTCCACCATCATCACTGTCTTATTGATATTTTCAATGAACTCTTGTTTTGATAAAGGCCTCTTGTACATTTTCAATCGGTGTCCATTAACAAGCAATGGAATGGCTTCTTCATCTATAGTTCTGATTTGCACTAAACCATTATCATGGCATCTTTCCACCACATAAGGTCTGAGCCATCTTATGCTTAGCTTGCCCTTGAATTATTTATACCTAGAACCATATAGCAATTCCCAATCATCCTCTTGAAATTGCTTCTCCTTAATATGTTTATCATGCCATATCTTCCTCTAAAGCTAAACTATCTCTGTATGTAGGAGGGCCTGCATTCTAAATTCATCCAAGCCATTCAAATAGAACAATATTTCTTTATGTGCATGACTGAGATCCAAATATATTTGGGCTACCATCCTCAATGTTTTATATTCAAACTCAGTAGACAACAAAGCCTTTTTCCCATAGACCAGCTCATAGGGTGTAAATCTAGTGGTGGTCTTCCATGTTGTATTATATGCCCAGGTGGCATCAACTAGTCTCTCTGCCCAATCCTTCCTACTGTTGCTCGCTACCTTGGTTAAGATGGTCTCCAATGCCCTATTGGTCACCTCCACTTTCCCATTAGCTTGTGGATGATAAGGAGTGGAGGTCCTATTCTTTATTTTGTGATGGATGAACAGTTCTTCAATCATGTTTGAGGTAAATTGGTTGCCTTGGTCTCTAACTAGGTCTCTAGGGTACCCAAATTTGTAGAATACATTCTCCCTTAGGAACTCAACCACCTTCTCTTATGTTGCTGCATTAATCACCTTTGTTTCATCCCACTTAGTCAAATAATCAATGCACACAATAATGTACTATTTTTGCTTTGAAGAAGGGTTGATGGGCCCAATGCAGTTCATGCCCCACTTGTCAAATGGCTCAAAAGTCACTTGAGGTTGTAGGGGCATTTCATCTCTTGGAGTAGGCTTTCCCATCCTTTGGCACCGATCACAATGACTAATGTAATTCTTCGCATCTTGATGAAGAGTGGACCAATAATAGCCTTCTTGTAACACTTTGAATTTTGTCCTCTTTGCTACAAAGTGACCTCCACAAGGCCCATCATGACAGGTGAGAAGAATATCAAAAACTTCCTCCTCCCTTACACACCTTCTCAAGATTTGATCTGGTCCAAGTTTGAAAAGATTGCCCCCAATCCTGGTGAAGGGGGCGCTTTTCCTGACTATATTTCTCTTTTCTTTGGAGGGAAAGTTTGGTGGAAACTGTGCTGATACCAAATAGTTTTCTATATCAGCAAACCATGGGGGGAGAACTGAAATAGCAAACAAATTCTCATCTGGTAGCTGGTCATCCACCATTCCTTCTTCACTTGTAGGCAAATTCATCCTAGATAGAAAATCTGCAACAACATTTTCCTTACCAGGCTTATCAACAATAGTTAGATCAAACTACTGTAATAAAAGCAAGCATCTTATAATTCTAGCATTCACATCTAATTTGTTCATTAAATATTTGATTGCAACATGGTCAGTATGCAAAAATGTTTGATAGCATATAATGTAATGCCTAAATTTGTTTAATGAATTCACAACAGCCAGGAGTTCCTTTTCGGTCATAGTATAATTTAGCTCAGCCTTTGACAGGTTCTTACTGATAAAATAGATGGCATAGTGCAATTTCTCATCTACCTGACCTAAGGTTGCTCCTATGGCTTTATGTGAGGCATCAACATGAATATGAAAAGGGAGGGCCCAGTTTGGGCCTCGAAGAATAGGTGTAGTGGTCAACTTACCCTTTAAAATGTCTAAGGCCTCTTGACAACTTTTTGACCATATAAACTCAACATCTTTGGCCAATAACCCAAATAAAGGAGAGGCCAACTTTCTGAAGTCCTTTATGAACCTTCGTTAGTATCCAGATAACCCTAAGAAACTATTAGAGAACTATATATTACAAAGCAATGGAAAACACAAAATACTGTAGAAATATAAACATAGAAATAACATAAAACAAGAGACACAGATATATGTGGTTCACCCAGTTTGGGCTACGTCCACAAAGAAAAAACCACTCCTTCTTTTCATATTATCTTGCAAACTGAAGAGATACAACCTACAAAAAATCTGTTTCCTTCTAGGGAAACAAAAACCATAAATTCAACATAACTTATACCGTCAGATCTTCACCTAATGAATGGCCTAGATTGACTACAAAATTACAACATTATGCAAGGAAATTTTACATCTATTCTTAGCTTCAGGGTCCAATGCGGCGATACCTTTGAATACAGAAGATAATCAGGCTCCACACCAAACAATCTCCCACTTGGAGACTGATTATAGCAACTCCATCGCTGTTTCATTTGCTGGACAATGAATCCACTTTGGACTTGGCTATTTCTCATCTTCTTCATCATACTTGAAGACCAATTGAAACTAAGCAAATCCTCACTTTCTCCCTGGTTACAACTTTTATTAACATATCTGCAGGATTCTGACTAGTGTGTATCTTTTCCAGCTTCAACTATCTATCTTCCAATGTTGACCGTATGAAATGGTACTTGAGATGTATATTTTTAGTCTTGGAATGAAATGTAGAGTGCTTTGCAAGATGTATGGCACTATGGCTGTCACTGTATAACTTGCCCAACTCCTACTTCTTACCCAATTCATCCAGAAACCTTTATAACCAATTCATTTCTTTACTAGCCTCTGTAGTAGAAACATACTTTTCTTCTATTGTTGAGAGTGCAACAATGCTTTGCAGTTTTGAGACCCAACTGGCAATTGTTCCACCTACAGTAAACACATACCCTGTTGTGCTTCTCTTGTTATCTCTATCACCCACCATATCTGCATCAACATATCCCTGTAGAGAAATGTTTGAACCACCAAAGCATAATGCTTGATTTGTGGTACCTCTCAAATACCTGAGAATCCACTTTGGCACCATCCAATGTTCTTTTCCTAGATTGTTCATGTACCTGCTTACAACTCCCACTGCATGTGCAATATCAGGCCTTGTGCAGACCATTGCATACACTAAGCTTCCAACTACTGATGCATATGGAACTTTAGACATATGAGCCATTTCTTCCCGAGTCTTGGGACACTCCTCCTTACTTAATTTGAAATGGCTAGCCAAAGGTAAACTGACTAGTTTTGAATTTTGCATATTAAACCTTTTCAACACCTTTTCTATGTACTCACTTTGAGACAATGTTAATTTATGATTCTTCTTGTCTCCAATTATTCTCATACCAAGGATTTGTTTTACAGCACCCAAATCCTTCATTGCAAATGAGTTTGCCAATTTTATTTTGAGTGCATTTATTTCCTGCATGTTAGACCCTACAACAAGCATATCATCTACATACAATAACAATATAATATAGCTGCCATCATTTTTCCTTTTGAGATAAACACATTGATCAAAGTGACATCTAGTATAACCTTGTTCAGACATAAACATGTCAAATTTTATTTACCACTGCCTTGGAGACTGTTTTAAGCCATACAAACTCTTCTTCAACCCGCACACTAGTTTCTCCTTCCCTTTTACTTCATATCCTTGTGGTTGTTGCGTATATATCTCTTCCTCCAAATCCCCATGGAGAAAGGATGTCTTTACATCTAACTACTCAAGGTGCAAATCTTTAGATGCTACTAGACTTAAAATAGTTCTGATTGAAGTCATTTTAACAACAAGAGAAAATATCTCATCAAAGTCTATGCCTTTTTCTGTGCAAACCCTTTCACCACAAGTCTAGCTTTATACCTTTTTCTACCTCCATCTTCTTCCTTCAACTTGTAAACCCATTTATTCTGCAATATTGTTTTACCTGCAGGCAACCTGGCTAAGTCCCAAGTCTATTTATGTGCTAAGGATTCCATCTCTTCTTTCATGTCTTGTTCCCACTTCTTCCTGGTTTCTACCTGCACTGCTTCTTCATAACATTCTAGTTCACCAGAATCAGTCAACAATACATAATATAATGAAGGAGAGTATCGTTCAGGGTGTCTAATTATCCTAGTAGATCTTCTAACACCACTTTTAGGTTTTAGGGGTTCTTGTTGATGTTGTGGTTGTTGTTCTGGCTGTTGATCATTATGATTTTTCAGGAACCATCACTTTTCCTGTGATCTCGTCAAGCACTGTGTATTCTCTATTTTCTTTTTCCTGTTTCTTTTTCTGCAGTTGATTCTTATACAAAACCTTTTCATTGAATATGACATCTCTGCTCATAATTATTTTGTTTTTTCGTAATCATAAAAGTGATAACCAAAATCATTAACACCATATCCAATAAAGATACATTTCTTTGATTTTTCCTCAAGCTTTGTTCTATTTTCTTTATTAATGTGGAGAAAGGCTTCACAACCAAATGTCTTTAAAAAAGAGTAGTTTACCTCTTTACGTGTCCATGACTCCTCTGGAGCGCTAGTATTGCAGCAAGGATGTTGCAACTCCTAGGCTACCATCTTACTTATCAACCCGGGATTCGTACAAAATTGGAGGTGACAGTGCTATATGCACAAGTAGAGGTGAAGGTCTTGCCTATTGTCACTTATTCATCTGGAAAGAGATGCTGGGGGTTCCAAGCCAGACTTCTATAGAGTTAGAAGAAGCTTGATTCTTTGATGGAAGAAGATCAAATCTATTCTAAGGGAGCTACTCCACTGTAATAATGAAGAAAACAACATGTAATTCTAAATCACACTATATCTTAATTAACCATTTAAATAGCTAAACTAAGCATAATTGCTAAATCAACACTAACCTAATGCTGTTATCTAAGTTACAGAAGTAAAAAGCATCAAACCAAACTAATGTGCAAGAAAGGAAACTAAACTAAGTCTATTTTCGCGTTTTTGGTGTTTTGGTGAAGTCAAGAATGCAAGGAGTCAAGCAGAAGAGCAAGCGAAGATCAAAATCAGTGAAAGGAGGATGTAACGAAGCAGAATTGCATAGGAACTGTTGGATCAATCAGCGAACAGTAAAAATGGAAGATGAGCGATGGAGATCTTATTTCAAGAGAGTACATGAATAGATGGATGAATAGGACTAACGAGAGATGAATGGCGAAGATCTTATTGCAGGAGGTTAAGTCAAGAGATGGAGGAACAAGACTAATCAGAAGATGAATGGCAGATATCTTATCACAAGAGGTTTAGTCAATAGATGGATGGACTAAATCAAGTCATGTGTCGGTTGAAGGGTGAAAAAACATGCAAAATGATAGGTGGGTTATGTAGGTGGTAATTAGTTTCTCGTGTGCCTTCAAAGTTGTAAGTGGAAATCTAAAATTTTGCGCGATTAGCCTAAGTGAATGACACGTAGCACGGGGAAACCACTTTTCTCACGTGATCTTGAGCGGATATTGTGTGAGAAAATTATATATTATAGAGCAATGGAACACATAAAATATTGCAGAAATATAAACACAAAAAATGCATAAAACAAGAGAGACACAGATAGACGTGGTTCACCCAGTTTGGGCTATGTCCACCCCGAATAGCCAGCCCTTCCTTTCTATTATCCAGCAAAATGAAGATACACAACCTACAACAGATCCGCCGAATATCCTCTGTTTTCTCTCACAGTATCACCTCTTTGCTTCTCGCTCAGAGAATACACATCTATTACACAGCCTCAAATATAATGCCCTCATACAAAGAGACAGGTTGCCTTCTAGGGCAAAAAACCCTAAACTAAACATAATTTCTATCGTCAGATCATCTGCCTAATGAATGGCCCAGATTGACTAGAAATTACTATACTTTTACAAGGCAATTTTACA
>APFE030481767.1:36523-65497 GCA_000404065.3 Pinus taeda
GCTCCATGATTGTTATGTTCATCCTTTCTGACACACCATTTTCTTGTGGTGTTCTTGGAACTGTCTTCTCTCTGCGAATTCCATGCTCTGAACAGTACCTATCAAAATCTTTGTTGTAATATTCACCTCCATTATCTGATCTAAGACACTTCAATTTCATTCTTGTCTCAATCTCAACAAAATATTTCCATTTCTTGAAAGTATCAAATACATCAGATTTATTCTTAATACAATAAATCCAAGTTTTTCTAGTTGCATCATCAATAAAAGTAATATAATAATGAGAGCCACCGAGAGATGATACCTGAGCAGGTCCCATACATTTGTATGCACAAGCTCTAGTTTTTCGCTCTTCTTTTCTTTCCCAACTCTGAGAAATATGACTCTCTTCTGTTTTCCATAAATACAATTCTCACAGAAGTCCATATCAACATTCTTCAAACCCGATAACAAATTCCTTGAGTGAAGAATCTTCATCCCCTTTTCACTCATGTGTCCGAGCCTATGATGCCATAATGCTGCATCCTCTCCTTTGAAAGTTAAATCATTAACAGAGTTAGAAATACCATTGCATAAATACAATGTACCAACCTTTTCACCTTTTTCTATTACCAGGGCTCCTTTGGTGACCTTCCAAGCTTTATCTGTGAAAGTTTTCACAAAACCTTCACCATCTAACTGCCCTGTTGAAATCAGATTTTTCTTTAGATCTGGAACATGCCTTACTTCCTTTAGTATCCATTGGTTTCCATTCTGCTATTTTACAAGAACCTTACCCATTCCAACAATTTTACATGGTTTATCATCACCCAAATGGACTTGTCCAAAATCTCCTTGAACATAGTCATGAAAGTATTTCTTATCAAGTGTGGCATGGAATGAGGCCCCTAAATCTCCAACCCAGGAATCAGTAATATTTTTGAAAGAAAGAATCAAAGCATCTTGTAACACCTCACCTATCACATTTGATTCATGATTGTTTTCTCGTTGTGCATCTCCTTCTTTTCCTTTCTAAGATCTACAATCTTTCTTTAGGTGTCCTTTCTTTCCGCATTTCCAGCACACTATCCCTGATCTAGACTTGGATCTACCTTTCCTTGATTTACTATGATATCTTGAGCTCTTTCCTCTTTCCATTTTTCTTCCCCTAGACTTTCACTCAAAGAATTACCTGATGTCTCACCGAAGCTTTTCCATCGCATTTCCTCGCTAAGGATAGCACCAACAACATCATAAAACTTTAAAGTACTAGATCTAGAAACAGAGTTACTAATGGCCATTACTAAACCATTCCAACTTTGTAGCAATGAGCACAAGAATAATAGAGCTCTAACTTCATCATCAAAGTTTACGCATACAGAACATAACTGACTTATAACAATATTAAAATCGTTTAAATGGTCTGCAATAGATCCACATTCTGACATCTTCATATTAAATAACCGTTTAATAAGAAGTACCTTGTTTGAGGCCAAGGGTTTTTCATATAGTTTCTCCAATGCCTTAATCAAACCCTCTGTCGTTGTTTCCTTTGAAATGTTGAAGGCGACCGATGCTGCGAGGCACAACCGTACTATTCTAAGTGTCTTTCTATCGAGAAGGTTCAATTCTTCATCTGTCATACCCGTCGACATCTTTGTTTTTCCGCCCAATGGTAGGTATAGATCTTTTTGATACAGATAATCTTCCATCTGCATCTTCCACAACGAGAAGTTTTGGCTATTAAATTTCTCGACCATGAACTTATCATCTTCTGCCATTGCTCCCACTTGAACGAGGAAACCTCATTTCCTGCAAGTTTATCAGCCAAATAGGCCTTCGGCTCTGATACCAGTTGTTAGAAAATTATATATTACAGAGCAATGGAACACATAAAATATTGCAGAAATATAAACACAAAAAAGCATAAAAAAAGAGAGACACAGATATACGTGGTTCACCCAGTTTGGGCTATGTCCACCCCGAATAGCCACTCCTTCCTTTCTATTATCCAACAAAATGAAGATACACAACCTACAGTGGATCCGCTGTAATATACTTTGTTTTCTCTCACAGTCTCACCTCTCTACTTCTCGCTCGAAGAATACACATCTATTACACAACCTCAAATACAATGCCCTCATACAATGAGAGGGGTTGCCTTCTAGGGCAAAAAAACCTAAAGTAAACATAAGTTCTATCGTCAGATCATCCGCCTAATGAATGACCTAGATGGACTAGAAATTACTATACTTTTACAAGGCAATTTTACATCTGTTTTTAGTTTCATGGACGTTGCCCCCGAAACCCCCGTCGGGAGACCGCTGGCCCCCGGATCCCTGTGGGGGGGGCAAGTCCCCCCCACGCAGAGGGGTGTACAAACTTCCTGGGGTATACATCCGGTTGAAACAAAGGCCTCAAAACAATCATGCTCCATACTTAACATATCGGTTGTGCAATAATGCACATGAGATTTTGCGATAGCCATTGGATCATGCAGGGTTGATCAACAGTGGAGATCGGCCAAGCTAGTTGGCAATCGGGTGACATGATAGCCGTTGGATTAAGAGAGGTAGATCGGCGGTGGATATTATCACATCAAGTCATGAGGCAACCAAAGGGTAAAGAAAACGTGCAGAATGAGGGAGCGGGTTTTCATAGGTGGTAAGTAGTTTATCATGTGCCCTCAAAGCTGTAAGATATATTCTAAAGTTTTACGCGATTAGCCTAACTGGGTGACACGTAGCACGAGAAAACTACTTTTCTCACGTGCTCTCGGGCAAATATCGACCATGCAAGAATCCACACAAGATTGTGCGATAGCTGTTGGATCAAGCTAGATAGATCGACAGTGGAGATTTGGGGAGCATAAAGTATTGAGAGGGCGTGATAACCGTTAGATCAAGCTAGACAGATCGACGATGGAGATTTGGGGTGAATAAAGTCAAATGTTGAAATGAATACGTATGCAGTTAATGGTGATTGGTCAGGTTTGTTGTGGATCAGATGGTAAAGAGATCTACGTATAATATGACTAAGATGTGAGTTATTGGCTCCAGCTTAAGAATTGTGTGCTGAAGGAAATGAGCATGTGAGTAAGATCTATTACAAAAAGAGAGTGATTGAAGACAATAACGATGAAATGAACCAAGTACTGCATCAAGACAACAAACTCCAAATCTCATGCGATAACTAGAAATCTGAAACACAACCAATCTACTCTACCTTGTTGTTAATGGAAATATGGCTACTTAAGCAAATGATCAATTAAACCATGAATCTACACTAGCATACATGTACAATAAAGAGGAGCCTTAGCTGCTAGCTTTGAGCCCTAACCCAAGAGCTTCAACCCTTTGAGTTGACTCAATGCTGGCTCAAAACAAAACTCATTCTTATTATCAAAAACAATGGATTACATCAAAAAATGTCACAAGTCTTGCAGCTCAAAAATAATGTAGAGTTTTACAATAAAAAGTCTGAATCTTATTGACGTCCCAGGCCTTCTACTTATACTTCTAAAGTCTCAAGTGAATTCCTTAAAATTAGGGAGCCACGGCTCCCAAACTAGAGATAAACTGGTGCTTTGACTTCCACTTGCTCGACTGCCTTCCAGTCCTCATGATTTGGCTGGTTGCACTCCGAGTTGATGGAGGAATATTCAAATGGAGGGGTATTAAATGAGGAGAATTTATCTCCTATAATTCCTCTCCCTTGTCCCATTTGAGTTTTAACCACGGTCTTTGCTAAAATTCCTTATTTTTATCCTTTAATGTTTCATTTAAATGCACATTAGACCGCAAAGCAAAATATCCAACTCTAACTCAGCTCATAAACAAAATATAATCAAAAGTATGCAATAAGTTTTGAGAATAGTTGGTTTGACTAAGCTAGGAGGTGAATTAAGGCCCATATAATTACCCAATAATGAGGCTCATCAGCAGCTGAGTTCGTAGGGAAGTTTTGAGTCTGTAACATTGTACTAAAGATAAATAAAGAATACTTTTGAAGAAATTCATATTTTTTATCTGTTTCCTTCTATTGTTTATGTTGTGATATATGTTGTGATGAAATAATGTCTTTATGAAATAATGGTGTATTGATGTGTGAATTGTTGGTTTGTTGGGGCCTCACCCAAGTTCGGAGTTAATTAGCCAAACAAATCCCTATACTAATGGTCCTTTCGGAAACAGTCCACGGAGTGTGGACTGAGGTCTCACCTGAAGTAGTGTGGGGTGGTGGAACTAGGTTTCTGCACCCTTGACATGTTTGAGAGGTTCGACTAGTCCACCTGTTCGTCCCTGCGTGCAGGTCACTTCGTGCACTTCCCTATTCCTCATGCCCTGATATGTTGCCTTTCCGTAGCCCAAACCAAGGGTTGCAGAGCTTCCACACTGCTAGAGTAGTGCTTTGCGCTATTACCCGAGATCTTACTTATACTAGTTAATTACTTGGATGTCTTACATTATATTTATTTACACAAAACATTCATATGAGTTCGCGCAGCAATTAAACAGTCTACTTGCAGATTATACCCAATCATACATTAAAACATGAGAGATACACATAAATATGGTAAACTTCTCTTTATTGATTCTTCCAACAGTTACAAACTCGACCTGCCCTACACACTCAAATGCAGGGGTCCATGCATTCAGCTGTAGACTACTAGGCCTCTGTGCACTCAGCTGCAGAGCCTTCTCCTACCCTACGACCCAAAGACACACTTTACAATTCGACTCGAACACTTAGACTTCTCATCCTTCCATTCTTTTTGTTATTCTATACACTTATAGCCTTGCTTTATTTATACAATCCCATGGTCCGCAGACCATGGGTAGGTCTATCCAGTCGACATTACATTACAAAAACTAGGGTGGACAACCCTATGACTCTATTGTGATTTTGTGCTCCGTGCCCACAATTTGCGAAGCTTTTACAAAAGGATTTTGTCAAAACTTGGGCTTTAAACCCCAAAACATGCCTTGGGAGGATTCCATGCCCAATAGGCCCCCAACACAAACATCGTGATTTGCCCTTGAGTCACTCTTGTCAGTGTGGAGATCTTTGCATGGAGTCTTTCCAACTCTACTCGTACTACTGCAAGGTCAGCAGTGCACTGAGCTATTGCCTGTTGGATCTCCTGGACATGTTGTTTCAAGACTATGGTGTCAGAACTGCTTTCGTTCATTTGTGCCTATGTCCCCTGCATTTGTGTGAGCTTGCCTTCAATTTCTGTTGTGATGGTGAAGGCGTCGTTGATCCAAGGCTAAACGCACGCCTTCAAGACAACTTCCTTTTTTTCATGCCACGTCCACCTATTCTTTTAGCGCTTTGGACTGTTGCATCCTCGCGAACCTTTGAGTGAGGGCCATTGTCTATGCAGTTCCTTTGATGTTGTCATACTGTTGTTAGAGTTCTTGTGCCTATGTCTATAAGCATTGGATGTTGGGGTCCTCTTGCAGCTTCTTGAGGACCTCAAATGAATCTTCAAACATTCTGGTGTAGTGTCGCACTACACTACCGATCTTGTCCAGTCCCACTGTAATAGCGTTGGTACGCTGTTCTCTGACTTTCGAAGGGGTGGATGGTTGTTCCTTTAACCGTAGCTCAACAATCTGAAGGTTCTCCTCCAAGTGAACTTTTGTCATTTCCGCTCGCGCCTCATGCACCCCTACTGCTAGCCTATGGATGCGCGCCTCTACTAGTGTGTCTACTAGGATGGCCAGCTTAGGGATGCTTTGACAAGATTCATCTAGTACCTATACTACCTGTCGATTCTGCGACACCACTTCATCGCGCTGCAAGCTCAACTGTTCCATGTTAATTTTCTGCTTGCTGAGGACTTGCAGTGCATGGTTCTCCCTAACCCATAGTTCTGGAGCTATCCCATACTGCAGAACATATAAGGTCTCCTGTGGGAGAGCCAAGACCCTTCAACACGCTAATCATAGGCCTGTCGGCCTCAATTGGTGTCACTAGTGCCCCTTCTAGCAGCACTATGGTATTCGTCACCCAAGCGCACAACATTTGTTCTGTTGTCGTTGTTCCAACTGTGAGGTTGGTTGAAAGGGTACCAGCCTAAGGAGTGCGCACTTGCAACTCCGGCAGTTGCATTTTGAGGGACCCCAACATAATTTGGTTCTCTTGCGTAAAATTTTGGAGGGCCTCGAAGGTGACATTGTGCATTGTCTCTCTCATGTGCAGATCACCCTCGATTAGGTTGATCGGATCAATAGACAACTTCAATTCCTTGACCTTCTTATGCAGCCCTATCCACTCAGTTGTGTGCTGGTGCTTCAACTGTGTTGACTTGATTTGTGGGTCCGCGCCTCCCTCTTCTTCCTCTGCTTCTTGCCCATGTGAAGGTAATGTTTTTCCCTCATGTGCCTTTGCAGTTACCTCCTACATTGCTACTACTATTGCAGCCTTTTCCTATTCATTTGTTGTATGTGCAGAGTCTCGTGCCTTTTGCACTTCTGCTGCCACTGCCTCCTTCCTTATTTTCTCTGCCAACTGTGCCATGCGTAGATTGGCCTCCTCTTTTCTCCTCTATGCGGATGACTTCTCTATTTACGCAATGTCTGGAGCATACCACTCTGGAGGCCATGTCTCCAGTACATTGAATATTACATCGTCCATGGCTACAAAGGGTAGCTCTCTCCATTACCTGGCCAGGTCCTTGCGCACTTTGATGTATATGCTGTGGATGTTTGCTTTCAACTCTGCAAAACTCTGTAGGTTTTTGTAGACAGTGGGTGAAAACTATGACTTGTGGTTGATCCCCATTTTGAGGTTCATCTCCATGAAACTGAGAATATCTTATTGCCATGGATCCTATTTTCATCTTTGGTGGCCCAGAGCGAAGCGTACTTCACAGCCTCCGACAGATCCCTGTCAATTGTGGGAAATTGACTATCTTCCAGCAATTCCCCTACCACGAGCACTATGGAAAACAGAAGCCATGCATAGTGAAATTTTTTCCTTGTTCCTGAGCTTTACAAAAATTCTCCAAGAATTCCTTGCAGAGGAAATCAGACTAGTTAAACTAGACCCCCTCTGCGCACTGTTCGACCAGTGCTACCACCGCATGGGTACCTCGTCCACGCGACACTTGTGCATAACCTTACCAGCCATTATTTTGGTTTCCACTTTCACTACTTTGTCATTGATACTAGATATGGCGTAGCCCCTTTTTTGCTTTTCCAAATTGTACTTCTTTCTCATGGCCTCCGGGATGGCCAAGTCACTACTCTTCCCCTCTGAGATGTCTATGGGGTAATATCCTTTGCATGGAAGCTAGGTAATGCGGTGAATCAAGTATTCCATGATGGGGATGAGCTCCTCCAGCCATAAACACCCACCATGCATCAGGTAGAGCAGCTGCCTGATGACGAAAATTGTTATTGGGGCATGATGGAAATGCAGCACGCAAAGCAGGTTAAGTAGCCCTACCTTTTCCACTCTGTGCAACCACTTTTGCAGCTCTAATTCTGTAACCCCTGCTGCGGTGTTCTACTTTGGTTTCATGAGGTGCGCGTCTGAAGATGAGGGAACTTCTCGTGGTCAACGAGGTCCTAATCTTCAAATTTTAAGCTCAGCACCCATCCTAGGTGGGTGCCCTAAAAAATGATGTTGTCTGGGAGGAGGGGAGTCTGGAGCGAGCTCTTGGTCTCATCAAGGTCCTTGGGCACTTTAGCCTTCCCTTTCCATGGGGGGACATAGGTGGATAGATTTGTCAGAGGGTGTGCAAGCTCAATTTCCTCCTCCATTCCATCGTCCTCACTTTCTTCGATGATAAGATCCTCCAGGGAAGTTATTCCTCATCGATTTCTATGATAATGGCCTTCCCCTTCTCCTCCATTGACACCTTGGTGTGCAACGAGTTCTACGGGGCCACACATACAGGAACCATCGCTTCTTTGTCCTTCTTTGGTCTTGGCGTGTGCGGTGATTCCAAGATTTCTACCACAATCCCGGTGCCTTTTGGGGCATCCCCCATAGTTAGGGCCTGCGTGGCCTCTTCGGTGGTCATTTCTGTTATTTCCATAACTTCTTCGGCTACTGCCATCATGTCTATCCATAAATCTGTCACTCGCGAACTCAGGGGCTCAATCAACGCTCAGCGCAAAATAAATAGGGCTCTACTCAATAGCTCAATTCGCAAATGACTAAGTGTTTTTTTTGGGGCAGCCCTTTGTAATTTATAGCACTTTTTGAATTTGAATTTGATCGTTCCTCCCAACTTTGATTCATTAATGCTCCCTTGGCGGTAGATTTTCCCAAATCTTTCCCTTAAATCGTGTCTTAAATGCCTGTTGTCCACTCCATTTGGTCTCAAGTCGAGCATCCCATCATGAATAGTGACTTCAATGGTCACTTTATGGCCAACCCACACAATAGCGTAGCCCTGCATGTGCAGTCACAGACCTTGTGACTCTTTGCTTTTGCGTGCAGCGCCAACATCGTGCAGCTCCCCGGCAAAATAGTTTATAGTCTCACTCCTCCTTTCAACTAACTGGAGTGCTAAGACTATACTTCCCTCGGGTCGTGAGGTGGTCGCACCACTTGTATAGAGTTTCATCGTGTCATCCATAACTTTTTCTAGAAAATACCCACCTTTATTGTTACAGGCAGTGTCGCGCACTTTATCATCTGCAACGTGCTACCCTGGTTGATTCACTTAGTAATGTGCGGTCCAAACCAAGGCATCAGACTAATCAATTCGTGGTTATAGTCCTCAAACTTGTCAGCGTGATTGTGTGCATCCTGTCTTATCACCTTGGCTTTTTTTCCGAGAAAATATTCCTATATCTCGTCCTCTAGCTTCTTGAATTCCACGTCTACCAGAGCGCTTTTCCTCCTTAATTGCACCCTTTCTTCCTCAAGTCCTTGGAGCCTAAAATTTCCCTGTTGGATTTCTTCTTCCAAGGTTCCACGAACCATTGTATCTACCAATGCTATCATGCGTGGTCTAATATTTTCACGTACTATAGGGCTTACAACATTCGCTTTATACTCCAACCTTGGTGGTTCCTGCACAATCAGCTTCTTGCACGCGGTCCTATAAGCCCATAGAATCGTTGGTATGCACAGGTCCCAGTCAGCCTGCTTCGCATTGTGGACCTTGTTCAGTGCTTCGAGTACTTTATTAAAGGCTTCTGCATGGATATCCTTCTACACACTTGGTCTTTCCATACTCTGTGGTCCCAACTAGAGGGGTCATTCGCACCATTTCCTTGCCCGCACCTGCTACTGATTGTGTTTCCTACTGCAAGGACTATGTGCATTCGTGCAGGTTTCGTACCATATGCTTGTATCCACCTAGATAGGTGGGCGCACAGATCGTTTCATCCAACAATATTGTTTTTTAATCATCTCTGAGGCTTCCTAAACCACATGCACATCATTCTTTTATAGTCACACCAATCCTCAAAAATCCTTTGGTGCGTACCCCACCACCTTGCAGGTGTAGCTCGCAGTACCCATTTTAGAGCATTGAAGCGTTGTTGTTCTGTCACTCCTCTTTTAAATATGTTCAAGAAGTCATCCACCTTGCTTAACCCATCATACATAGGTAGATCTCTTACCTCTATTGCTACACAACACATCGATCTCATCATAATGTTACGGTTGAGCATGGTTACCTTGTGTAACTAGTTCTGCCATCATTCTATCTCCTCGTCAAAATCTGATGTGTAGGAGCTTTTGCGCTCCCATGAGATTCAGCCATCCATGGTTGGATTTACCCAGTCTTGCTCCTGCATGGTTATCTTGTATATGCAATCCAGATCACCGTCATTGTTGTAGTCGCGCACTAGCTCTGTGTAGCGCGATCCTTATGCAGGGTCTAAAGGTACCACTACGCGTAGAGACTTTTTCTCAAAAATCATCTTGTGCTTCTTCATATTTATCACTCCATTCATGTCAATCTCCCAATCTATTCCCAATAGTGCGGGGTAGGGATTGTTGTCATCAACAATATCTATCACTTCAAAATCTGCTAGCATGCTTGCTCCTTTGACATCTACTATGATTCCCTACAATCTCCCCATAGGTAGGATCTTTTGCTAGTTTTCCATTCGTAATTGGATAGGAGACCATTGCAGTGCAGGCCTGCACATGCACTCCCATGTCTACTTTGGCAGGACATTCACATCCGATCCTAGATCCAAAATCACTTGGTCCATCTCATATTCCCTAATCTGCACGGTCAATCTCATATCCCTTCCTTTTCACATCGTGTGCTTCCCGAGCTTCCGGACTATGCGTGGTTCTCCTGGCACAGTCCTAGCACATCTAGTTATGAGTTCTTGCAGCCCCTTTACAACCTTGCTGTTGCGCAGTAGCTTCATGCATGTCTCCAAGAACATAGTGAGCATCGATGGGTCCATTTTTGGCTCCATTTTGTCTTTACTTCCTAAAGTGGAGGCATTAACAAAGCTCCTCTTAGCTGCCATGAAGGTCTCCTTAGCGCGCTCCGAATCGAACTCTGGTTCCTTTGTTTGAGCCTTACGAACCCAAGTACTTTCTTCAGGCTGCTTTCCTTTGTCATCCCCTATTATAATTCCACTTCAGAGCACGATATTTACATTAGGATCTTCCTCGCGTAGCTCAAATTTCATCATTTGTAGGTTTTGAGTTGGGGGAAGTTGGAGTGCTCCTTTATCGTGCAACCTCGCTATAAGTGTGGGACAATCCTCCACCTAATGATCAAACAATGTAAGATACAAGCATGATGGTCGCATTGGATTTGTACAATTTCCAGAATAATGCCCTCCCCTCAACAATTGTAACATATCAACTATCCGCGACCTCTTCCTAGTCCCCTTCCACCTTGGCATCATTCGTGCCCCTGAAAACTAGTGTGCACCATTCTTGTGTTTTGATCAAGGGGTCGTGTTTCAGCCTGAACTCTATTGGTAGGATTTGGATCCATCATCAGCTCATAATTTCTACAGGTGTTCTCATCATGTCCCACTGACCTACTGGAATTACAGAGAAAATGCTATTAATTCTACGTATAATTCTATAATGGATGGCAGTTATCTATAGCATGCTTTCCTCTTATCTGACAAATCACGCACCATAGGGCAGGTGCCGTGCTCAGTCCTGCTTGTGCCTCCGGTCTTAATGGCATTGGCCCTCCTCCCACAAGGTAATTTGCGAACACCAGACAATGGTCCTTGTCGTGCCCCTGGCCCTTGCATTTTACGCACCATACCTCATTGCACATCTTTGGATGGGTTGTCCTGTCTTGTTTCAAACTCTGCATCTCAAGGCACAATTTTTTCAACTGCATGTGAATATGTTAATCTCCTAGGTTTGGATCTTACATCAGGGTCTCATGCAATCTCATCACAACCTCCAAGGCCTCAGCCTAATTGGTTAGCCTCTGTTGTGATAGCGCGTTCTATAGATGTGGCATTAACGATGCTACAAACCATTTGCGGTGTTGCCCATCTGTTAACGTCATGTTAGCTTCACAAATAGTGCACTTTAGTCTTTGATCCAACTCCCAGGGGGTCTCACATGGTAGCATTTTGATTTCCTTGAACCTAATAATCAACTGTGCCTCTCACTTTGGCCTGCTAAATTCTTTGTTTAGTGCAGCTTGGATATCCATGATCCCTGCATTTGGATTGTCATTGGAATGCTTAATGTACTAGGTTAGCATGCGATCCTGTAGAGTACTGACCAATGTTTCCTTCTTTATATTGTCATCTATGATTCCCTGTTCTTTCCATACAACTTTTATCACGAACCAAAATTGGTCTGGATCTTCATTCCCTACTCTCTTGAACACTGGTAGCTTTATCGCGCTTGCCATACTGCTTCGCGGTGGTGGTGGAGGTGGTATGGGTGAAGACAGGGGTGAAGATGGTGAAACTGGTGGTGGTGTGGGTGGGGGTGATATGTGTGGAATTCTTTGCCTTATCATATTTATCGCACTTCTTAGCGAGACCTTCGCGAGCTCTTCTTCGCCCCCTCGCGGAGGTGAAATCAAGGGGCTATTTTCTAGTTCTGTGCTACCTTCATTTCTGTAGATTCTCCCAGTTCATGTAGCCCCAAACATCAATTTATTCACATAACTTGTTTTTCACAAAGTAGCATTTTAATCCAAGTGTTGAAATATTTAACGTACTTACCTCATGATCCTTTGAGGAAGCATCGTTCTGTCTCGCTATAATTGACTGAAGTATTTATGTGAATTTGGTGATGAATCCTCCTATGATTCGATCGAGCCAGTGATTGATAGAGTGCAATATTATTTTCCGATGCTTCCAGTCTACGCACCAATTCTGGAGTCCACACAATAGTTCTATCAAGTTTACACCTTCCTGGGCTATCTGCTGGCTTCGTGATCCACTCATATAACTTATTGGGGAAGGATGTGAAGAAAATTTCGTGGATATCTATATATAAGTAGTATCCTAACCACCTTTCCTTTGATATTCATGGATTCTTGTTTTCCTACGCCATGAACTCGTGAATATTCTTGTCCAACCAATCTTCAATTCATTTCTTTGTCAGATTCCAGTGATACAACATCAGACATCTCTATGAAGATCCCAGTCCTGACAACAGAACCATTTGTTGGCTTGTTGGGGCCTAACCCAGGTTCGAAGTTAATTAGCCAAACAAATCCCTATACTACTGGCCCTTTCGGCAACAGTCCACGGAGTGCGAACTGAGGTCTCACCTGAAGTAGTATGGGAGGGTGTTGGAACCAGGTTTCTGCACCCTTGAGATGTCTAGGAGTTTCAACTGGTCCACCTGTTCATCCCTACGCGCAGGTCACTTCACGCACTTCCCTGTTCCTCACACCCTGATATGTTGCCTTCGCGTAGCCCTAACCAAGGGTTGCAAAGATTTCACACTACTAGAGTAGCGCTCTGTGCTATTACTCGAGATCTTACTTATACCAGTTAATTACTTGGATGTCTTACGTTATATTTATTTACACGAAATATTCATATGAGTTCGTGCAACAATTAAACAGTATACTTTCAAATTATACCCAATCATACATTAAATAGGAAATAAACACGAAAGTATGGTAAACTTCTCTTTATCGCTTCTTCCAACAGTTATAGACTTGACCTACCTTGCGTACTCAAATGCAGGGGTCCGCGCACTCAACTACGGACTACTAGGCCTCTTCACACTCATTTGCAGAGCCTTCTCCTACCCTACGACCCAAAGACACACTTCGACTCGATCACTTAGACTTATCATCCTTCCATTCTTTTTGTTATTCTATACGCTTAGAGCCTCGCTTTATTTATAAAATCCCATGGTCTGTGGACCATGGGTAGGTCTATCTAGCCGACATTACATTACAAAAACTAGGGCGGACAATCCTGTGACTCTATTATGATTTTGCGAAACGAATCCGCAATTTGTGGAGCTTTTACAAAAGGATTTGGTCAAAACTTGGGCTGTAAGCCCCAAAACATGCCTTGGGGGGATTCCATGCCCAACACGAATCTATTGGATAAGTCATACTAATAGAATGCAATGGATGTTAAGTATTTACGTGAAGGTTATAATGCTTTCTGATAAGTTTAGTAAGCACTTAAGAAAACTTGTGTGGATTCTGATCTAATGCTAGCCTATGATGCACATAATTAGATAAATTGTCTATTAAAGGTCTACAGAAGTCTCTCGTAGACCTTTGTGGAGGTGTAGAGGCCATTTGAAGGAAACTATAATGCCAATACGTAAGGGCTTAGAGATATGTGTGAAGGCAGATCTAGGACATAAAAAGATCATCACACTGATCTTTGGATGCGAAAACTTAGTTCCAACATCAAACCCATACTGCTTTGGGTGAGATTTCAGTCCATGCTACATAGGTTGACGTCGAAAGGACCAGTAGTTTAGGGTTTTGTTTGGCACAACTAACTGTGAACCTAGGTCAGGACCGACTAAGCCAACAAATGGTTCTGTTTCCGGGACCAGGATCTGCATAAAGAGATGTGTGATGTCGCATCACTAGAATCTGTAGGTTTTAACCCCGTATAGAGATTACCTACATACGAATTCTAAATCATAGGAAAAATAAAAATGCGAGAGCATAAAACACATATACACAGAGATTTCCCACTGGATCTCAAAACCGAGACTACCAGCTTGATTTTTCATTATATTCCTTTCAATGTTACAATACATATTTATACATGCCGAAGCATCCAAAACCATGGACCGAAAACCATCGCGACCAAAACCATGGACCGAAAATTATCGCGTCCAAAAAACATGTGCGAAAATCATGCACAAAACCATAGGTGGGTCCGCCCAACCTAACATAGGGTCCAAAACCAAAATTTTTTGGGGCGCTGCCCCGAACCCCATAAAGGGGGGTTACGGGTACCCCTCAAACCCCCTGTTAACTATGTGGAAATAATATAACACAACCCAACAATATCACCAAAATCAATTCCTGACACCTGGGAATAACCATTTTCTACCAATCGAGCTTTGTATTTCTCCACATTTCCTTTTGCATTTGTCTTCTTCTTGAACACCCATTTGCTTCCAATGGGTTTCCTTCCAGATGGAAACTCCACCAGATCCCAACCCTCATTTTTGTGCAAAGATGCCATTTCATCAACCGTGGCCTCTTTCCAGAGTTTTCCATCCTCTGAATCTACTGCTTCCTTCACAGTTCTGGGATCATCATCAATAATAGATAAAGCAAAATTTGAACATAAAGTAGATGGACTATACCTTTCTGGTTGCCTTCTTTCTCAAACTAATCTTCTCACACCCGGAGTTTGTGGCTCTTCATCTTCTGATTCCTCCTCTGCTCTAGAGTCTAATTCTTCCTCCTTTAGCTCAAACTTTATCTTCTTAGGTTCCTTTGGTTGGACTTCCTGTTTAATAACATATTTTACCTCTCTGAACACCACATCTCGATTTTACACAACCTTCCTCGTTACTGGGTTCCAAAGCTTATAACCCTTTAAACCATCCTTATACCCAATAAAGATGCACTTTTCAGATTTACTATCCAACTTGGTTCATTTCTCCTTTGGAACATGTACATATGCATCACATCCAAATACACTCAGATGTGAAAGAGAGGGTTTCTTACCAGCCTATACCTCTTGTGGAGTCTTATCCTCCAACACTGATGAAGGTGATCTGTTGACCAGGCAACATGTTGTCTCCACTGCCTCTGCCCAGAATTCCTGTCCTAACCCGGCACCACTGAACATGCTTCTTGCCCTTTCCATCAACATCTTGTTCATTCTTTCTGCAACCCCATTTTGTTCAGGTGTGTATGGAGTAGTCTTTTGTTGTGCTACACCACACTTCTTATAGAATTCTTCAAATTCCTTACTGCAAAACTCTCCACCATTATGTGTCCTCAACACCTTTATCTTCTTCTCTGTCTAGTTTTACACCAAAGCAATAAATTCTTTAAACCTGTCAAAGACTTCAGATTTATTCTTAAGGAAATATTGCCATGTATTCCTTGAGAAGTCATCTATAAAGGATACATAGTACACAGGCTTACCAAGTGATGGAACCTTCACAGGTCCAAACACATCACTGTACACAAGCTCTAATATTTGTTTCGCCCTCTTGCCACCAGAGGGGAAACTCACCCGATTCTGCTTCCCATATACACAATTTTCACATAAATCAAAATCCAGAGAGCTATACTCATACCTTCTACAATACCTTTACCATGAAGTATTCGGAGGCCCTTCTCTCCAATATGTCCAAGCCTTTGATGCCATAGCATGGTCTTCTCTCCAAAGACCACTAGATTTTCTGCTCCACTTTCAGGAACCACAAAATTGTTGCACCCATCAACAACAGTGGTACCTTGCAGATTGTACAGAGTTTCAATCCAAACTTCCCGCATCAATACTAGTGCTCCCCAAACCATCTTGCAGGTATCCTTCTCAAACACTGTTTTTACACCTGCATCATCCAACTTGCTTACAAAAATCAGATTTCTGGCCAATGCAGGAATATGTAGAACACCCAGAAGTGTTCTAACTCTTCCACCTTGCAATTTCAACTTTACTCTTCTTCGACCAACTATTCTAGCCTTCCTATCATCCCCTCAGAAGACATCACCACCATCGTATTTCTCATACTCGTAGAACCACTCTCTATGGGGAGTGAAGTGAAGGGATGCACCTGAGTCAATCAATGATGCCTCATGATCTACATGTGTACTTGAAGAAGCCCAGTACACATCCCCACCTTCATCTGAGGTGGTTTTCGCCTCTATAGAAGGAGCATCATCAGATCCCTTTATTTTGTTAGAAGCTTTAGATATATAGTCCCTTTCGTAGTGCCCTTCCTTTCCGCATTTCCAGCACACCACCTTTACATGTTTCCCTGGAGATTTAGATCTCCCACTCGATGACTTATTTTTGTTTTTGTTCTAGGACCGTCCTTGTACAGACAAGGCTTCACCATTCTGGCTCTCCATATTTTTCCATCTCATATCCTTCGTCACCAAGGATGAGATTATTTCATCAAACTGCAAAGTAGTTGCATTGCTATCTATTGCAATAACCAAACTATCCCACGAATCTGGTAGAGAACACAACAAACTAATGCACTTATCTTCATATGAAATTTTGATATCCACAGATGATAATTGACTTACCACAGTGTTAAACGCATTCAGATGCTCTGTCACTAAGTCTCCATCTTTCATCCTCAGGTTATACAAATTTTTTCGTAGGAACAATTTATTCACCAGAGACTTAGATTGGTACAAAGTCCCTAACTTGTCCCACAAATCCTTCATCATAGCTTCCCCTGATACATTCAGAAATACTAAATTTGAGACACACAATCGTATTGTACTCTTAGCCTTCCGATCTAACTTCTTCCATTCTTCATCGAAAATTCCCGTTGGTTTAGTACCCGAATCTACCATGATCCACTGATCTTTATCCACCAACAGATCCTCCATCTTGAGTTTCCATAACTAAAAACTATGACCATTAAAATTCTCGATCTCTATCTTTCCACTGCTCACCATCTTCTTTCACCGCCAGAATTGGCCCCGCAAATCTCCCACTGAACAGGGTCTACCATGGGCCCGAGTGAAACCCCTCAGCAACAAAGGTGTCCCCTTGAAGCCAAAATAGCTCTGATACCAAATGTAGGTTTTAACCCTATACAAAAATTACCTTCATATGAATTCTAAAACATAGAAAATAAACAATGCAAGGGCATAACACATAAAACACATATACATGGAGTTTTCCCCTAGATCCCAAAACTGGGGCTACCAACTTGATTTTTCATTATTTTCCTTCAATGTTACAATACATGTTTGTACATGTCGAAGCATCCAATACCATGGACCGAAAACCATTGCGTCCAAAACCATGGACCAAAAACCATCGCGTCCAAAACCATGTACAAAAAAATGCACAAAACCATAGGTAGGTCTACCAAACCACCTGTGACACCCTCCACTACGCAATCGGTGCAACGAAGGGAGGGCTCTGCCTCCCTTCTAACCCCCCGGTTAACTACGTGGGCTAGTCGTGGAAAGAATATAACACAACCCAACACAATAAATGAGTAGGCTTCCTGCCCTCCAACATTCTCCAACACCTCATCTGTAAATGGCATAAGGAATGGGTCATGGACACACGCATCATTCAACTTCCTCAAGTCTATGCATATCCAAATTTCATCTTGCTGCTCCTTTTCTTGGACTACCATGGGATTTACCCAGTCTAATTCCTCCATAGGTTCAATGATCCTAGATTCCAGCATCTTATCCAACTCCTTTCGCACCTTTCCCTTATTTTTGTGATTTCATCGGTAGGGGTGCTACTTTACAGGCTTCACATCTCACTCCAATGTAATCTTCATGACACCAAAATCCCCTACTATCCCCTTTAGATCCGAGAATTTTGTGAGAAACAAGTCCTAATATTCGTGCAACAGGTCTATGACCTTATCAACTATATCTTCATCCCAATAGTCACATATCTTAGCCAACTTCGATTGCACATCCCATCCAATATTTACTTGCTTAGTCTTTAAGGGCTCTTGTCAGGGATTGCTGCCATAGGTCCCTCAACCACACATTGTCCTTCAGACTTGAGAATATTAATGCTTCTAGGGTCATCTTTGCTTTCTTCTATAGTCACATTACAACACTCTAGGGCAAGGTACAACTACGTATTCCAATCAGGTTGAACCCATTATATCGGTTCCTCAAGTATTTTGAAGATCACTACTTTGATTTCTTGGAGCGCCTCATCAATACATTCAAAGCCATCTTCAAAATTTAAAGTTAACCAGAATCTTTCCTTCAGGATATCCCATTCAACTGTCCCATGTCGTAGTTCAGTTTCAAAGTACCAGTTCATTGGGATGGTATCCAAAGTGTGACAAAATATGTGAACCCATTCTGGCTGCAGTTCCCCTCCCCATGCTTTAGTCCATCTCACCAAATGTTCACGTGGATCATCCTTCCCTGTGTAATTCTCTGTCATATGGGTATTGGCATACCCAATCCTCAGCTTCATCATTCTCTGGTATTCTTTCCAATCGGAGAAGTTGTCCTTATGCGTACCCCACCAACCAACAGGCATAGCTCGCAGTGCCATATCTAGTGGTTGGAACCAATGTGCTTCTGGCACATCCATTTCAAAATTATCCAAAAAAAAGTTAACATCTTCTAACCCATCATAATAAGGTAAATTTTGTACCTTAGTTGATATGCATCAAAGCGACTTTGCCAACATATTATAGCACTATGAGGAGACTTCATGTAATCGGTTCTACCAATGCTCAAGCTCTTCTTCAAAATTTGAAGTGTAGGAACTATCCCTATCGAATGTCATCCATCCATCTACTGTAGGGTTGATCCATTCCTCATTCTGCACAGTGATTTTATAAATTTGATCAAGATCATCCTCCTCATAATCGTGGACTGGCTCAGTATATCGCACACCTTCAGTTGGATCCAATGGAATAATGACTCGGAGCTCCTTTCTTTCGAACTTCATTCTGTGATTTTTGATATTAATAATCACATCCATACCAAAGGCCCAATCAATGCCTAGTAGTGCAAGGTAAGGGTTACTATCATCAACTATTTATATCACTTCAAAATCAACTAGGGTGCTTGCTACTTAAATATCTACAGTGACCCCATAGGAATGATATTTTGTTGTTTTTCCATAAGTAGTTTGATAGGATATCACTGTAGAGTGGGCCTCCCCATTCTTTCCCATGTTTTCTTTAGTAGAACATTCACATCAGATCCTTGATCAAGAATTACCTAGTCCATCTCATAATCCACAATTTTCACATTCAGTCTCATCTTGCGACCTATTCCCATCTTTACTTTTCCCTATTTGCCTACTGCGTGTTGTTTTGGAGGAGTTTTAAGATTACATATACAATTATCAATCATCTCATGTAGCCCTTCTACCACCCTTCTATCCTGTAAAAAATTCATACAAGCCTTCAAAAAGGTTGCTAACAACGAAGGGTCTACATCTTGTGCACTATTGTTTCCACCAGATTCTCCTGTCTCCCTAATGTAGAGGCTTCTGCGAAGCTCCTTTTAGCTTCCATGAAATTTTCCTTTACATGTCTTAGATCAAACCAAACTTCCTTCTTAGCATCCTTGTGTACTCATCCTTCAGCCTCTAGCTACTTCCCTTTACCTTCTCATGTGGTTATACCACTTCGTGTCATGATATTGATGCTAGGATCCTCTACGCGAGGCTCTGCTCTCATCATTTGAATATTCTATGTAGGTGTTTGAGCTTTATTTTCTTGAATATTTTCTATAAGTACGGGGAAATATTCTATGACATGGTCAAATTATTAGTAATACTAACATGAGGGGTGCATCGGATTTTGACAGTCGCGTGCAAAATGGCCCACCTCTCCATAATTTAAATAATGTCTACAACCCATCCTAGCTCCTCCTCCTCGCCCTCTTCCTCGGCCTTGGAATGTTCTACACACTTCACCTACATCTTGATCTTGAGGTTATTTTTTCACTTGCATCCGATATCTAGGGGTCTTCTCCATCATTAGTTCATAGCTTTAGCAATTGTGCTCATCATGCCCAGCTGATTTGCAGAAAGTGAAAAACATTCATTGCAGAGTTTGCTCAAACTTTTGCAGGATATGACAGTTGTCAGTTGCATTCCTTCCAGAGATTTGACAAATAACACACCATAAGGCTACTCCTTTGCTCAGCCTAGCTGTGCTTTTTGGCTTCACGGGGACAGGACCTCCCCTAATAAGGTAATTTTGCTAGACTGGATATTTTTCCTTATCATGACCATGACCCTTACATTTCAAGCACCAAAACTCCGCACGCACCTCGGTCTGGGCTTCCTTTCCCTTATTAAGGCTTTGTAACGCCATATGTAGGCTGGCTAGTTGTGATTGAATCTGTTATGCCCCCAGATTTGTATCCTGCACAGGTGAAGCCTCCAAACTAATGGAAATCTCCAAGGCTTCAGCTTGCATTCCTATTTTTTGTTACTACAATGGTGATCTCAGATGAAGTAGGAGTGAAGAAATGTACTAGTTTCTATGTTGATCATTTGTAATTCTCACACTACCCTACTGAATCAAACACTTCAGTCTTTGATCAAAGTCCCATGCAGACTCATTTACCCTCCGTTGGATCTCTTTGAACTTCGTTACTGACTGGGCTTGTGACTTAGGTTTCTTAAATTCATTGTTCAGCACTTGTTGTGTTTCTAACATAGTCCCATTTTCTTCATGTTGTCATTAGTGATCTGTTGTGCCTTCCATATAGCATCTTCAACGAACCAAAATTGCTCGGGGTCTTCAGCCGCAGACCCTTAAATAAAGGCATCTTCATCGTGTTTTCCATGTTAAATGATAGAGGTGGAGGTGGAGGAAAAATTGTAGGCATGTGGAGTGGAGGTGAGGTGGAGGTGGGGTGGGTTGATGAGGTATCCCTGTGATACCCTTGCTTACGATCTATAGTGTGCTTCGTTGTGTCCTCGGAATACTACCTTTGTCGTCACTATAAGACGATCCCAACAGTGGACTATATTCAGAGCTTGAATCTAGGTTCCTTTTGAAAGTTCTTTCGCTTCACGTAGTCCTAAACATCAATTTAAAGGAATAACCTACTTTTCACACCATAACATCTTAATCCAGGTCTTCAGGGATTTTAGGTACTTACCTCTTGGTCCCTTGAAAAACCTACACTGCTTCACTATAATTGGTGGACATATCGATCGTGAACTCAGTAATGAATCCTCCTAGAATACTATCGATCCAGTGGTCGACAACCTGTGCGATTTTATTTTCTGAAGCCTCCAAGCACTTCACTAGTTATAGGGTCCACACAATAGGGCCATCAAGCTTCTGTGAATAGGTATTTCTTCAACCACTCCTCCTTCGACAGGCGCAGATTCTTATTTTCCTAAGCTGCAAATGCATGCAGTTTCTAATCTATCCACTTTTCAATTTCTTTCTTAGTGGGGAACCACTTATCACACATTCCTCAGATAGATATCGGTCCAGGAAATAGAAACATTTGTTGTCTTGTTGGGCCCTGACGTAGGTTCAAAGTTAGTTGTGCCAACCAAAAAAACCCTAAATTGCTGGCCCTTTTGGGAACAACCCACATAGCACAAGCTGCAGACTCACTTGAAGTAGTATTGGGGGATGACAAAACTAGGTTTCTGCATCCAAAGGTCTATGTGATGGGTTTCGGTGGCTTCTAAGGCTTAGTTTTTACTTCACAAACCCTAACCCTTCTGAAATAGTTAATTGTAGTAATTCACATAAACAAAAACTATACCTTCGCGAAGGTAGTCAAATATTCATAACATCTATAAATCATATTGATCTACTTTCTCGCATTCATTATGTAATCATTCATATAAATTCGGATACAAAGTGAAAATACAGAAAACTACAGAAATATATATAGATACACAGATGCACAATTTATGGATCAAAATTGTCTTTATTAGATGTATTCTTTCAAGTACAGACTCTTCTTCCCTGCACCCTAAGCTACAAGGGCCCACGTATTTAGCCTGCAAACATACAAAGGTCTCTACGCACTCAGCTATAGGATCCTTCCCCTTTGTGTAAGTACAGAAAACATAATTTCTTGCCTTAGCTTACCTACCCATACAAATATCTTCTAATTATGAGTTACCTTCTAGATTCCCTATGACTCTTCGATATATGGCCTTTGCTTTTACAATACCATGGTCCGCAAAACATGGGTGGGTCTCAAAACTTCCTATCTCCTAGCAACCTAAGGGACTAAATCCCCTTTGACTCTTATTACATTTGCGCTCTACTTCCTTGTTGGCTTAGGGGGTCCTGAACCAGGTTTGGAGTTAGTTCCACCAACCAACAAATACCTACACTACTGGACCTTTTGAAAACAACCCACGTAGCTAAGGCTACAACCTCACACGAAGCAGTATGGGAGGATGCAAGAACCAAGTTTCTGGATCCATAGATGAGTGTGATGTCTTCCAGCACCTTAGATCTGCTTCTCCGCGGATCAATAGACTTCCAGGGCTTGTGGCCTTTAGATCTTCTCAAAGTTCCACGATTAGTCCTTGTGGACCTTTAACAGTCGATTTACCTACTTACACACATTAGAAAGAAATCATAAATTAGAGTTCGCATAGATCTACTTAATTCATCATAAAACATAAGATAAATTACCAAAATCTTCGCGTAAGTTCCTAAGCAATCAATACATACATTATTAAGATAAATTCGGGACATTTGCGCAGTATTTAATCATTATTTCATAAACCATGTCATTCATCGGTAGCATATAACATAAATATATATATATATATATATTATATATATATATATATACTATATATATATATATATATATATATATATATATCTATGAAAAAAATACTCAGTAATTCTTCAGAAAACTATCTTTATTGCTATTCAATTCATTGATTATAGACTCAACTACCATGCGCGCATAGCTGCAACGGTTTATGCACTTATCTGCGGACTCTACCCAAGCCTCGACGCACTCAGCTACGGACTCTACCCAAGCCTTGATGCACTCAGCTGTGGAGCCTTCCCTTCTCAACCTAAGCGTAGGAAGCAGCCTTCCTACCTTAGTTTCTATCCAAAACTCTTCAATGAACCGCAATTCTCTATCTAAGTTCTATATATATTCTCCTTAGACTCGCTAAGACTCGACTATTTAAAGACTTTTCCATAAAATGCCATGGTCCGTGGACCATGGGTGACTCTCAAAGTTGACTCAAAACTTTACTTAAAATAAGGGGCTAAGCCTCTTTGACTCTTATTCATCTATGCACTCCACATCCACATATCGTGGAGACTTTACATATTTTACAAAACATGTTACAAAAAATGACTAACTAATTCCATTTTGACCCTGGGGACCCCATCCCAATAGGCCCCCAACACAAATATCGTGACTCACCCTCGAGTCACTCAACTGGTTGTTCTACTTTCTGGTGGAGTTTGTTTAATGCCTTGGTTAGCACCTGAAGCTCCGCGGTACTCTGATCAGTTGCTTGTTGCACCTTCTAAACTAGTTTTTCTATGGTTGGCCCATCTACTACTAGTTGTGTAGTCCTCTGTGTCTATTGCATATCCTTCAGCTTCTCAAGAATGGTTTGTGAAAATTGGCTGGCTTCCTCTA
Organism: Pinus taeda; assembly: GCA_000404065.3. NCBI lineage: Eukaryota > Viridiplantae > Streptophyta > Pinopsida > Pinales > Pinaceae > Pinus > Pinus taeda. The sequence goes on from APFE030481767.1 coordinate 60,189, forward strand.
TCTAAGGCTCAAGCAGTGTGTTGAGTACAGACTTCTTCTTCTGCAATTCCTAAATGTGTAGACATTTTTCTTTACCCTCCTATAAGCACGTGAAACGTTGGACTAGTGCCAACATCCATGCTCTCGTACTGATTTCATCATAATGTTTTTGCGCTTCCCTATGTTCTGTTCTCAACTGTTGCAATGTAGGATCCTCCTGCATTGTATCCCAGAGGCCCAATGCCTGATTGAAGAGCTTGTCGCAACCTTGAACGGTGACATCTAGTTGAGCCTTGGATTCTTTAATCATCACGTTCATTTGTTCCCGAACCTCTGGTGGTGTGGTTAGCTGCAACTTCAACTGCAGCTCATCTATCTGCATCTGGAGGTCAAAAATCACCTTGCCAACCTTCTCCATTGAAGTGCATACTACAGTAGCCAATTTCTTTACTTTGGCTAAGGCCTCTACATCATAAGGTATACCCAACTCAGGTACAGATTTGCAGGCTTGCTCGATTGTTGTGACTAGGCTCTGACATTGTGTGCACAACTCCTCCTAGTCCTTTAAGGCCTGAGTCATTTCGACAAAAGGTTTCTGGTTGTCAACTTTGAACTCACTGACAGCAATGAGTGCACATTTTTCTTGGATATTTAGCTCAGCAGTGACCCCCTGATGTAGCACATGATGAGACACGAGCAGTAGAGTAGCAAGGTTCAGCCCCTTGTCTTTCACTACATGAAGCATCGCTCGATGCTCATTTGACTCCACATGAACTGACCCTTCAGGTAAAGGAAAGACTCTGACATCCTGAGGCCAGTCAATCTCTAATATTTCACTCTTTCCATGTGTCAAGCTTGCTTTCATGCCACTCGCCTTTCCGACATCTACATGAATTTTGTTCGCCTAGATCTCGAGCTCACGCAGATCCTTTTGGACACTCTCGAGCGTCTCCATGTATTGCTGCTAGAATTTTTGCAGCACCTATGTCGTTGTGTCCCAAATTTTGTCGCCAATCTCATCAAGATAGCCCTCTGTTAGCACCATGGGATCAACATGCATCTACTTATCAAACTTTTGTTTCTTCTATTTCCTACCTTATTTCTCCTGCATGTGCTTCTTCAGGTTGAAAGGAGTGGTTTTCTCCTCACCGCCACCTCCTGCTTGCTCTAACAGCTCTTGCTCATCTGTGTGGTGGGAAGAAAGCTTCTCCTTTCCTCTGCATCCTTTTGTTCTCATACGGGCCTTCTCCTTTCCTTCTTCCTGCACTTTGGTAGTGCGCTCCTTCTCCATACGGGCCTTCTCTGCAGCTGTTGTAGTAGCCTCCTTCCTCCTTTGCTCAACAAATGTGTGCGTAGATTTTTAAGCGGTGTCCTTCCGCTTCTGCATAGTAGAGATTTCTGTGCCTGTGCTTGTCCCTACATCCAACTCCATAGTTGTGCATCATTCCCATGGCCAAAGCCCCACAACTTCCTAGATATCTATATCCGTCACCATATAAGGCAACGGGTGTCATTTCTACTCAAGTTCTTTGCGCACTTTGATTGAGACCCTGTGAAAATCTGCTTTGTATTATAAATAAGCCGATAGTTGTGCGTACAAGGTGGGAGACAACCTTGGCCGCTAGCTAACCACCATCTGCATGTCCATATCCATCAAAACCAAAAATATCTTTGTCTCCTTAACACGCTCTGGATCTTTTGAGGCCCATAACGAGGCAAACTACACTGCCTGGGGCAATTCTTCTTTGTGCGGAGGAAACTAACTATCCTCCGGTAACCTCCAAGCAACCAAAACAATTGATAATAATAGCCATGGATAAATGAATCACATGCTCTCCTCCTGGGCCTCGTGGCTATTCGCGATGAACTCCTTACATAGATAGTTGGCCAAGTTGTACTGAAGCCCCTTCACGCATTAAGATGCAAGCGATATGACTGGCGCCAGAACTTCATCCGCATGGCATTTTCTCACTACTTTTCCTACTAGAATCTGGGCAGCCAACTGTACTTCCAGGTCCGATATGGACGTGATAGAGTACCCTCGTGAATTTTTTATCATACCAAACTCCTCCATCTTATCTTCCAACTCTTTCTCTCTGGTTTTTCCTCCAAACTCTTTGGCAGGGTTCGCCCTTTTGTAAGGTAGCTTTGTGATCCTATGGATCAACATGTTGGTGACGAGGATAGGATCTCCTAGCCATAGGCACCCATCATGCACTAGCATGAGGAGCTGGTGCACACAAACCATATTAATGGGGGAATGATGATATTGTGTCACCAACAGCAGATTGAGAAACCCTGACTGCTCAACATTGTGGACCCACTTCATGGGCTCCAAAATTGTGACCCCCGTGTCATCATAAAAGGTTTTCTACATATACTTGTGGGTTGCCAAATGTAGAAACTTTGTGTGGTATGTGAGGTCCCAATCTTCCATTTTAAGAAATGGACTGTGTGCCAGCCTAAGACCCTCGAACACAACTTACTCAGGCAGCAAAGGTGTTGAAACAGAAAATTCCCTGTATCATGATCCTTCGTGACTTTAGAATTTCCCTTCTATTAAGGGATGTACTCGGGAAGCCTCGTCATAGACTTCACTCCTTCGGCATCAATATCCTCTATACCTTGGAATTCTTCCTCTTCTAGGTCCACTACCTTTTCTGGCTGCTTATTATTTTTCTTCTTTGCCTATGTCTCGGTATGCTTCCTTGGTGATGCATGCACCAACACATGCTTCTTCATATTTTCCTTCATAGCTGGTTGCTTTTCTTACATAGTAGGCTATTTTTCTTTCACCACAATCTGTTTAGGCCTAGGTAACTTAGGCGTCGTGGGCACAACAGGGGCAGCCTTGATACTAGACACTTCCAATCCTGGTGCGTCGGACATAGCTACTTCCAAACTAAGGGCTTCAATGAGGTTAGTGGCAGTCATTTTCTCAATGAACAACTCCCAGTCTTTTGAATAATAGTTCACAAATGGAGGGCACAACAAAAATTCCTCCAAGAATGCTCGGCTCATATGCGACAGACAACAAAATTTACCAACAAGTCTTAGAGCGCAAATTGTTCTCTATTGGATTGATATGTGAAATTTATAGGGGGTTTTGAATTCAAATCCAACTGTTCCCTTAAATTCTAATAATAAATGTTGTTTTAGTAGCAGATCTTCAAATATTTTTGCCTTAATTACCACCACCCCACTCCTCTTAACCACTTTTTGGCCATCAAATCATGAATAGTAACTTCAACAGTCATTTTCCTACTGGGTTGTGTGGTACCTTCCCCCATGGAGTAGCTACCTAAGTGCAGCTTTAACAGGTGCACCCTCATCAGCATTCACACAACCTTCTCTCTTCTTTTTCCTTCAAACCAAGCAGTGTAGTTTATAGTCCTACGCTCCCTCACAACTACCTAGAGCACTAATACTATCTTGTTGCCATATAGTCATTGCACAAGAGCCCTTGTATACAAGTTCAACCTATTCCTATTCACTCTTCCAGGGAAGGGTTCCCCATTCAACTTTGCAAGTTGAACTGTGCTACCATCTGTAATTTCTTTGACAATATATGGCCCTAACCAATGCATCTAGAATTTGCCCAAAAATTTATTGAACTTACTATCATATAACAAGACAAGATCATTTATCTTGAATGTACGAAGCTTGATATGGCGATCATGCCATGCTTTTTCACGTTCCTTCTGTACTTGTTGATGGAATCTTACCAAAAACCGGTCTTCTTCGAGCTTGATGAGTTGCGCGAGCCATTCTACCAAGGCCTTGAAATCCACCATATCCGTTAAAGTTTCTAGGCGCAGACTGGGCACAATGCATGTTGAAAATGCAACAAGATGATGGAGCTTAGTGAAAATAAGTCGCCTTCACTAAGTGGTCCCGCAAGCTATTTTTGGCGCAAAGTCTATTTTTAGACTATGTCTATTTCTAGACATATGGATCATGGTCTATGAGCTGCAGGATGTTATTTATGGATGATTGGTCCTGTTGGTAAAAATAGATGGACCTCTACTTTTAGACATATGGGTGGAGTCTATTTTTAGACTGCCAGTCTAAAAATAAAACAGTCGAATATTATTAGCTCCTAATAATATTTGGACTATAAACATTATCTTGTCCTCTTGCAGCACTTCAGTTCAAGCTATGGATGTGGCACATGCAACTGCTAGAAGGAAATACACTTTTCTTATGGGTTAGTTGAGCTATTGCCTGAAGGACTTCAGTTAGAACTCAAGTGATTGAGTTTGGTGGAGTTGAATGAGGAGTTGATGGAGTTGTGTTCAGTTTGACTTAGTTGAACTAGTTGTATTTAGTCTAACTGCCAAATACACTAGTAATGAGTGGTGTGAATTAATTATTAATTAATTCACTAATTATTAACTCATAAATCAACTAAAGAATACATCAGTTAACTCAATGCATGGATAGTTCAGTGGAGACAAGTGTTAGAGGTGAGTGAAAGGGCAAGACAGCTGTCGTTGTGACTATAGTTGTGCATGAGATTTGCACAATCAGTGGATTAATATTGCCAATGAGGATTGCGTAGTGAAACACAAGGGAAATACAAGTTTGGATCAGCCATTCTCATCAATTCTCATGCAGGATTGCGCAGTGGAGGCAGGTAAGCAGCGGAGGACATTTGAACATGTGATTGATTCAGATATGAGCTAGTTTGTGTGTAACAGGTGGAGATAGTACTGAAAACTTGTGAGGAGTATTGTACTATGTATTGTTACATGTTCTCAATCAATATAATATATAGATAGTTGGGGGTTTTCAACTGTATGCTTTCCCCGTGATATACTGTGTTGATATGTGTCATTGATGTTTCAATGTGCGCATGTGATTGTTTCTTAATTCCGCAAAATTGATGATCAACATAGAGGAGGTTATGTATTATGCATGATTCCACAAATAGTGTATAATCAGGATAATCTCTGTGAATAAGCATCATATTATTCAAAATTTCTACATGGTATCAGAGCTTATTGATTTGTAGAAAAAGTTCTACATGATATCAAAGCAAGGATTAATCATCAGATCTATTATTCAAGAAGTTATTACGTTTTATTTCTTCAAGTAGAGTCTATAATCGGGCCAGGTAGCCACTGGATTCATCCTTCTTTTGGAAGGTGAGATATCTGGTAAATTCCCATACAGTCAATCTCTGTACAAGAAATACTTTGTTCTCACGAATTTTAGATCAAAAGTGGTTGAGTTTTGAGCTGGTGGAATTCGAATTTGCAGCAGTGTTTTCTTGGTGTTGAAGTTGAAATGTCTTTCAACGGATTGCGATTGGAGTATGCCCTTGAAGG
>APFE030481767.1:68001-80831 GCA_000404065.3 Pinus taeda
AGGTTGGGATATTTGTGGGGTACACTGATACGCCCCACAACTATCGTGTGTATTTTCCAGACAGTCGCAAGACTGTTGTGCAATGGGATATCAAATTTCAGGAGGAGAAAGCCATGAAGTGTTCGCTTGAGAGGGAGCCACACTTGCATGCAGATGAGGAGATATTAGTTCCTAAGGATGAGCTTCAAGATTTGGTTCAGCCACAAGATGAAGTTCATGGAGTGGAAGAGACCACTCATGCAGCGCCAACCATCAGAGGGAAAAAGTGCACTACAGAAGCTGAGCGACTAGCTCAAGATGCAAAGAAGGTTGTAGGACCACCTACAACACAGCACAGACAGAGACAGTCACCTGATTGGTACACTAAATACACGGCTCTTGTGAGCAAATGTGTCATGACTGAGCCATCCTAATTCGAGGAAGCTGTGGAGGATCCCGCATGGGTAGATGCCATGGTGGAAGAGTATGATTCGATTGTCAGAAACAGTGCATGGGAGATTGTCCCAAGACCAGAGGGGAAATCAGTGGTGGGTTCGATATGGATCTACAAAGTGAAGCAGGTAGCTGATGGGAGTGTGGGGAAGTTACAAGGCAAGATTTGGTTGCTTGAAGGCTTCTCACAAGAAAGAGGGATCGATTTATGAGGCGACCTTTGCACCTGTCGACAAGGTATTCTTCCATAGTGGATGATTCCTGCTCTCTCAGTTGCGATGCGGTGGCACATTCATCAGATTGGATGTGGAGATACGTTCCTCAATGGAGTCATTGAGGAGAGGTGTAATAGAGTAGCCCGAAGGTCAAGATCTTCAGTAGCGAGATGCATGTGTTGCAGGCTCCAAGAGAGCGTTTGTATGGGTTTGAAAACAAGCACCTCGTGCTTTGGTACACAGTAAGACGAGTTATTTCACTGGACTTGGATTCTCCAAGAGTGAGGCGGATCCTAACCTATACCAGATTGTGGTGGAGGGTAAGTTGCTTATCATTGTACTTTATGTAGATGATTTGATTTTAACGGGAGATGAGTCGTTGATACTTTCATGCAAGGAGGATCTTGCTCGAGAGTTTGAGATGAAGGACTTGGGCCTCCTTCATTATTTCCTGGGATTGGAAATTTTGGCAGTGCAGTGATGGACTATTTGTTTCTCAAGGTAAGTATGCCGAGAGATACTGGAGAAGTTCAACATGCATGGCTGCAAGCCTATTAATACTCCTCTTCCCTGAGGTTGGAGGAAGGAGGATGCTACTTCAGCGGAGGTAGTGGATGCCACTGTTTATCGACAGTTGGTGGCATCACTTATGTATCTGGTCAATACACGACTCGATATATGCTACGCTGTTAACCAGCTTTCACAAGCTATGGTTAAGCCAACCAAGCTCTTCTGGAAGGCAGACAAGCATGTATTGTGTTATCTCAAAGGCACATCGGGATATGGATTGTGGTACAGACAGGAGGATGAGGTGAAGCTATGTGGCTTCACAGATACAGATTGGGCAGGGAGCCCAATGGATGATATCAGGTATCATCATATCAAAGATTGTGTGCAGCGGAGAATCATGTTACTTTCATATATTCCCACGAAGGATCAGGATGCTGATATCTTGATGAAGGTGCTCACCAGGAGCAAATTCGAATACCACAGAGGCGAGATAGGGGTTGCAGATAATCCATATCTTATTGAGAGGGAGTGTTGAAAATGCAACAAGATGATGGAGCTTAGTGAAAACAAGTCGCCTTCACTAAGTGGTCCCGCGGGCTATTTTTGGCACAAAGTCTATTTTAAGACTATGTCTATCTTTAGACATATGGATCATGGTCTATGAGTTGCAGGATGCTATTTATGGATGATTGGTCATGTTGGTAAAAATAGATGGACCTTTATTTTTAGACATATTGGCGGAGTCTATTTTTAGACTGCCAGTCTAAAAATAGAACAGTCAAATATTATTATCTCTTCATAATATTTGGACTATAAACATTATTTTATCCTCTTGCAGCACTTCAGTTCGAGCTACGTATGTGGCACATGCAACTGCCAGAAGGAAATATGCTTTTCTTATGGGTTATTTGAGCTATTGCATGAAGGAATTCAGTTAGAACTCAAGTGATTGAGTTTGGTGGAGTTGAATGAGAAGTTGATGGAGTTGTGTTCAGTTTGACTTAGTTGAACTAGTTGTATTTAGTCTAACTGCCAAATACACTAGTAATGAGTGGTGTGAATTAATTATTAATTAATTCACTAATTATTAACTCATAAATCAACCAAAGAATACATCAGTTAACTCAGTGCATGGACAATTCAGTGGAGACAAGTGTTAGAGGTGAGTGAAAGGGCAAGACAACTGTCAGTTGTGACTATAGTTGTGCATGAGATTTGCACAATCAGTGGATTAAGATTGCCAATGAGGATTGCGTAGTGAAACACAAGGGAAATACGAGTTTGGATCAGCCATTCTCATCAATTCTCATGCAGGATTGCACAGTGGAGACAGGCAAGCATCGGAGGAGATTTGAACCTGTGATTGATTCAGATATGAGCTAGTTTGTGTGTAACAGGTGGAGATAGTACTGAGTACTTGTGAGGATTATTGTACTATGTATTGTTACATGTTCTCAATCAATATAATATACAGATAGTTGGGGGTTTTCAACTGTATGCTTTCCCCGTGATATACTGTTGTTGATATGTGTGATTGATGTTCCAATGTGCGCATGTGATTGTTTCTTAATTCCACAAAATTGATGATCAACATAGAGGAGGTTATGTATTATGCATGATTCCACAAATAGTGTATAATCAGGATAATCTCTATGAATAAGTGTCATATTATTCAAAATTTCTACAATGTATTCCAACGACATTACAGCTTCGACCCCATATACTAATCTAAACGGAATTTGTCCCGTTATCTTCTTACAAGTAGTCCTATAAGCCCATAGCACTAAAGGTACACGTACATCCCAATAATTTTGTTGCATGTTACATATCTTTGTCCATGCATTCTCCAAATCTTGTTAAAAGCTTCGACAGTTCCATTTGCCTGCAAGTGATATGGTGTACTGTCCCGATGGTAGCCTTGGAATTCCTCGATCAACGCACTGATTGTTTCATTAAGAAAGTGCATACCCCTGTCACTCAACAAAACTTTCCGGCACCCAAACCTTGTTAATACATATTCAAATAATAATTTTTCAGCCATAGCCCCTGTACAATCCTTTATTGTTTGTGCTTCTGCTCATCTGGTTAGATATTTTATCGCACTAATAATGTATCACGCACTCATTTTCTTTCCAGGGAGTTGAATTGGCCCAATAAAATCAATCACCCACTTCTCAAATGCCTGCAAAGATACCTAAGGATGTAGTGGTAGTTCATCCCTCCATGACGATCTGTCGGTCCTTTGACATGCATCACATGCCTTACAGTATGCTTTCAAACCCTTGTGAAATGCTGGCCACCATAGACCTGCGTGCAAAATATTTTGCACAGTTGCTTTGCCTGCATAATGACCTCCTGCAGCTCCTCCATGAGCATCATTGAGGATACTATCATGCTCAAAATCTGGCACATATCTCTGCAATATTTCATCTACACCCATTTTGTACAAATGTCCTGTAATGACTAAAAAATTGGCCGTCGCACTACTAATTCTTTCTTTTGTTGATTGGTATATCATTCAAGTGCCATCCCTGAAGTTAAATAGTGAATAATGTCTGCAAAATGACCATCCGTTACGCGCACCACAAAGATTTGTGCATGTGGAAATCCTTCCTCCAAATTACTAGGCTTGTCGCTTGTTTCAATTCGCGACAGATGGTCAGGTCTACAATTTACCCTCCCCAACTTCACAATGACTTCAAATTCATACTCCTAAAAAAATAATAGCCATCTGCAAATTCTCCCCCCCCCCCCCCCCCCCAACACAGGCTTGTTGACCAAGTAATTTAAGGCAGAGTGATCTATATAGATATTGAAATGCCCTCATAACAAATAATGCTTGAATTTTTGCAGCCCATAGACCATGGCCAGCCCTTCGCACTCATTCATTGAATAATTTTTCTCAACCTTTGACAACTTCCTAATTTCGAAGGCTATAGGATGGTCCATTTCTCCTTCACTGACTTGTGTTAGCACTACAACCAATGCAACGCAAGAAGCATCCACATGTACATGAAACTCCTTTTTCCAATCGGGAAATACCAAGATTGGAACAGTTACCATCTTCTCTTTCAACACATCTAAGTTGCACTAACACTCTTCATCCCAACAAAATTCTGCATCCTTCATTAGTAGTTTCTCCATGGACATGGTAATTTGAGCATAAGCTTTGATAAATTTTCTATGGTATCTCGTATGTCCTAGCATCGCGTGCCCCTGCTTGATGTCCCTAGGGGCCTCCAAGTTCACAATTACCACAATCTTTGCAGGGTCCACCATCAATCCTTGTTTGCACACAACATGACCCAGCAAGATCCCAAAAGGAACATAGAATATGCATTTTTTCAAATTCAGCGCTATTTGGTATCTGCGGCATGTATCTAGCATAAGGTAAAAACTTGCTACATGGCGCTTCACCAAGACAAACATTGTCCAGTCACCAAAGTACACTTCCAGGAACTTATGAATGAAGAGAGGTACAAAAAAATAAAAATAAATGAAATAACAAAAGAATAAAAGGAAAAATAGTAGAAAATAAAAAAATATGAAAGATAAAGGAACCATTTGTTGCCTTTAGGGATCCTAACCCAGGTTTAGATTTAGTTGCACCAACCAACAAAGCCCTACACAACTGGCCCTTTTAGAATAAACCTATGTCGCACAGGCTGCAGTCTCAGTCTCACCCGAAGCAGTATGGGACGATGCAAGTACGAAGTTTCTGCAGCCAGAGATAAGTGTGATGTCTTCGAGCGCCTTAGATATGCTTTCATGTAGATCGATAGACTTCAAGGTCTTTTTACTGTAACTCTGTTAAAGCAGCCTTCAGACCTTCGCAAAGGTCCATGATCAGTCCTTGCGGTCCTTTAATAGTCGATTTACCTACTTACACGCGTCAGAAAGCAATTCTAAATTGGAATTTGCACAGATCTACTTAATTCATCATAAAACATAATAGAAATCACCAAAATCTTCACAGAAGTTCCTAAGCATTCAATTCATACATTATTAAGATAAATTTGACACATTCGCGTAGTATTTAATAATTATTTCATAAGCCATGTCATTCATCAGCAGCATATAACATAAACAGATATGACAAAAGCACTCAGTAATTCTTCGGAGAACTATCTTTATTGATCTTCAATTCACTGATTATAGACTCAACTACCCTGTGCACATAGCTGCAGGGGTCCATGCACTCAGTTGCGGACTCTACCTAGGCCTCTGCACACTCATCTACAAAGCCTTCCCTTCTGTACCTAAGCGCAGGAAGAAGAGCCTTCTTGCCTTAGTTTCTACCTAGAACTCTTCAATGAACCCCAATTCTCTATCAAATTTCTATATATATTCTCCTTAGACTCGCTAAGACTCGAATATTTATAGACTTTTCCATATAATTCCATGGTTCGCAGACCATGGGTGAATCTCAAAACCGAGTCAAAACTTTACTTAAAACAAGGGGCTAAGCCTCTTTGACTCTTATTCATCTATGTTCTCTGCATCCACATATCATGGAGACTTTACATCTTTTACAAAGTAGGTTACAAAAAATGACTAATTAATTCCATTATGCCCTTGGGGACCCCATCCCAACATTCCTCAAAGTGGGGAGATGTTACAATTATACAGAAATTAAATGCCAAAATTTGACCCCAGGGGACCTATCCCAACATAAAGAGACCTTATTCAGAGGGTGTTTGGCTTAGGTCTACTACGTGCATTACTCTTTAGGGCTACCTGACCCATCTAGTGCTCGATACTGGTGACTAACTACCAAGAAGCTAAAGACTTGAATGCTCACATGGGATGAAGGTACTTTACTGGCCAAAATCTAGGGCATCCTTTCCCTATAGGTGATGGTGTAGGCAGCACTTGAGCCTCATTATCATTACCTTGGTTGATTCTTCAGCTATTGGAAGGTGTCTCCAGTTCTTTTGGGATGTTGCCCCATGACCCATCAAAAGATATCTTAGCAAGGCCCAGTTACTTTGATAGTGGAAATAATGATTAGGTCTGTTGTCACTTTTAACAGCACTCGTAGCACAAGTGCTTGGGTAGACATAGAAATATTCCTAGAGACAACCTCTGGGTTGATTGTAGACTAGTGCCTAGGACATCTTAAATCGAGGAGTGCATGAAAGATTATTTCTAAGGGGGTTCAACAGCACTCCAATTGTCACGAATTTTAAAAAAGGATAAAAGTGAGCTTGGTTCAATCAACCTTCCTGAAAGTAAACTCAAGCCAAAACATGGACCCGAATGTTCAAGGGGTAAATCAGGCCAACCTCAAATACAAATGCCTTGTTTTGGTGGCCGACACACAACAATCACCCAACTTAATATTGCAGTTGTAGTAAAGGTGAAGAGGAGGAGAGAAAGGAGGGGATTCGATGCATAGGGCTATAACAGAATCCTAAGCTACAATGTCCTCGTAGAGGTATGGAAGATTGAAGAGGTGCAGTGGCAGAAGGAGTGGAGTGAAAATGAATGTTTTCAGGCCATATACCTCATGGGCACATTTTTCACTAAAATCTTGAGAAAATATATGCACATTACAACTACTTCAGTAAATTTGTAGCTTAAATAGGTATTGTTTATGCTTAGTAACAAATATATAATCATGAATAAGGGGAGGAACCTACAGCTTGACTACACTATTTCAGAGGGAGAAAAACACACATGAAGAGATAAACATAAGAGGAAACATATTGTGCATTGATCTTCTTGGAATCACCAGAATAGTTTCATTAATACTTGGAGGGTCCAAATAACTAGTCCATTACATTCAACATGTATGCAGCTCAAGTCCCTCATGAGTAAAGCACTCAGAACCATAATGGAACCAAAGAATTTGGACCACCGTGGGTGAAGAATTTCGGAACCTGTATTAAGTGTTTCGTCCCCCTATTTATAAGAAGAGGGGGAGCTTTGAATTTATAGTTACAAAATATCTTAGCCAAGGGCCAGTTGTCTGATAAACTAGTTGCCTTGGCCTACAATAGTTCTGCTACCCAAAATAATTTCCAATGATTTTATTCCTTTCTTGAAAACAAACAGAAATTACATAATAATGAAAAGAAGGAAAATGGAAAGATGATGGAGGAAGCTATTGTCCTATTGTTCCTATGAAGGCCCATGATCAGGCCATGTCTCTTCCATGATGTTCCTTTCCTGCTACTCAGTCAGTTCCTATCTCTTTCATATTAATTTCTCTATTTCCCCACTCTCTATAGATGATAGTGATCAACTGTGTTTGCTTTTCACTGAGCATAGCCAGAGTTTTTCTAGGCAGTGCTTCATTTTGTATCTAAGTGGAGCTCCATGTCTAACCATTAAGTCTTCTTGAACCCCCCATACTAATTTATCATTACACCATACTTCATTCAATGCTTCAGTTGCTGACCCATCTACCTTCGAAGCCGTGTACCATACTATTGGGGCTTTACTGCAACGGGATGTTTACTCTTAAAGGTGTTGCAGAATATGCTCCTTGGCCCCCTTTGGTTTAGCCCCTATGACCAAGGGCTATGACCAAGTGCTTAGCCCAATATCGAAGGCTTCTTATTGGCAGCTTGCAATTAAGGAATTTTAACTTGGAGTTGTGACATTTCAACTTCATCGATTACCAATCGTTGATAGCCCTTTATTGCTTAGCCCTTGGTTCTTCGGTTCTTTATGTGACCATGGGCCAACCCCCTTATTGGAGCCCTTTTGTTGCATGATCACAATTGGAGTTTTAACTTTGATTTAACAACATGCCTCATTCTGGGATTTGTGATTTCTGATGTGATTTCATCCACTGCCATGTGTCACCTTGTGAGTGGTGACATGTGTCACCCTGTTTTGGCCCCTTATGGCCCCTTAAAACATTGAATTTGCATGCCACGTGTCCTCCGTACTACCACATCAGGATGATGTCAGCTACCCTATGTATTTATCAGATCTAATAGTGTTCTTCCACATGCCCCTACTGGAGGAGAGAGAAAGGGCCCGCCTGCCCTTGGTTTTTCACTAGATTTCCTTGTTAAATGCCTTTCGGCCTTGCCCGGTGATTTACACTATCATATCACAACTCGCGACATAGCAATATTTTAGTGTTATCACCCCGTTGGCATGCTAATAAGCCATGATCATCATCATCATCACGATCATCATTCCCCAATTTCCATGGAACCGCGACTGTCGGTATGTCGGTATCGCTCCCAGACCTCTAATGTGTGGGACCTCCAATATGCCAGGGCTTTCAATTTGCGGGATCACCGACATGTGACACGGCCCTGATATGTGATCATCGATCACCATGTCTCTGGAACCTCTGATCTCCAATATCAGTGATCATTGATATCTAGTTTTCTCTGCCCTCCCCTACTACTACTTTCAAAAAACTTCAATTTTTATTTGTGATGAGCCTTACCCTTGGTCTTTTTCTCTTTTTTTTTGGCTTTCAAAGGGTAGCTTCAATCTACTCTAAGTTTTGATCCAAAAGTCAATATTCGGACTTCCATATACCATTGGAAAGCTCATTCCGAGAACTATGAAATGGAGAGGATATAATTTAGCTTTGGGAGCTTTTTGGCTTAGGAGATGGCTTCAAAATTCACTTATTTTTTTCACCCTTTTGACAGTTGAAAAAATGTTTAGTAGCAAGTGACAAAAAGGTCTACATAGGATCTTTTATCATACGCAACAAGCAAAAATGTTTTTCTTGTTTGCTCGATCACATAGCTTAATTATAAAAGGAAAGTAAACCATTTATATTTTCGCTTTGTTTTATGTATGTGATCATATTGCATTGATACCTATCTTCTTCCTTCACCATACATAAAGTAGCACACACTCCAATTGACACCACAAGGGACCCCACAGCTCCTCTTTGATATAGACATTTTTTAAACCTCCCCTCATTACTAGGAGGCATGCCAAGACTCTCGCCATTTAGGCATAGAGGATGTCACGTAGCCACCATTATTGGACCTTCCTTTATTGGTGCATCTTTGCTTGAAACCCCTCCCTGGAAAAGTACACCCTTCACCACTCCAGAAGGGTCCCCACGTGCTAACCCCTTTGGGATCCGACACAACACTCCTCCGGACAGTCCTCGAGACACCCATCAAGGTAATTCTCCTTAGATTTTGCCACAGAGGACCCCCTTGCATATAGTTGTCAAAAATCATTTTACGATGGTAGGTAATGCGCAGATCCCATTCTTAGCTTCTCTAAACCTACCAGATTAAAGTAAGCTAACTAATGACCCGATCACCCATAGATAGAATTAGCTGGCTATGCCCACCAAGCTCCCTTCGAATATTCCAATGTTCAAAGGAAAAAAGGGCAAAGACCCAGGAAACCATGTAATGAATTTTCACCTGTGTTGTTCATCTAATACCATCACTGACAATTATTAGATTACGAATATTTCAATGCACCCTAACTGGGCCTACCACGAAATGGTATGTCGACTAGCCTTATGTGTCACACATAAATTTTAGCTCATTAGCTACAGCTTTCCTCACCTTCTTCCATCTCTCAGTTCGCCATGATTCAGGGCTAGAGCTCCTCATCCACTTCAAACAAACACTCGCTAACCATATCTTGGATAATATCCATGAATTGTAAAAATGTCGTAGTCTGTGTAAACCAATTTTGAAGATAAATTCCTCTTGAATTTATTCCTGATATCCCTCACATCTTAAATCTCTAAGGACATGGAAAATTCATCCTCAAAGACTAAGGAAGAAGCCATTAGTAAAGCTCAACAATTGGATCTTATCTACACCCAATCCGGGTACATTTATCATGTGTTTCCAGATGCCCTGTGCCTACAAACCTATAAAGAGATCCCAGGCGCATCCAATGTTATTGATGGATTAATTGGGTCCTTAGCAAAAATGAACATAGAAATAACTACCAATACCCTACATATTAGTTCAATGGACACGCATTTGAAACTACGCAAAGCAAACCACCATTGCAACATACAAGATATTATAATGGTCAACCTACACCTATGCAAAATACGATCAGCAGGATTAACCAATATCAGCCCCATCAGGCGTGCTCATATCCTCCCCCACAAACAAACCAATACTCCTCTAGGAATACATACATGATGTCCTCTTCCCAGAGTCCATACAGTAATCAGGGACAAGGAAACTAGTATTCTCCTTTCCCAGCGAACCAACAGAATAACCCACCAACACAAAACAATGCAATGGTGAATCTCGTGCAACCTTCTCTTACTTCATAGCAACAGCTAGAGGAACAACTAGATTCATCTAATCCTTCGAATATTGCTAAGAAAAAAACAAAAAGTATGCCAAAGGGAGAAGTCGAACAAGGGGTAAGCAACCAACAGCAACCCCCACGGCACCAAGAAAGGGAAACCCCAACCGAAATCAAAACCAAGGATTGACCAACAATAACCCATAGAAATAAGGAAAGAACACAAGTCTACGAACTAAGTGTTCATGTGCTATCTGTGGGGAATATGGTCATTATACCCACCACTGTCCTCAACTTCCTGACTTAAAAAGGATTCAAGGCAATAGGGGTAAATGAGGTCAACAATTGCAGTAATGTAAGACCCCTTCCCCCATCAGGGAGTAGTTAACACTCAGAAAAAAACTCCCCACTCTCACTCATTTGGAGGGAACCCCCATAACAATCATAATCATGATATTTTCATGAAAGGAGAAGATAACCTCCTCCAAACATGTAATCAAAGTTATGAAGCTCCCCTAGAGCCTAATCTATCCACCTCATCTATGGCAATACCTACAAGGCCTTTGACCATTCCTCGACCTTCTGTAGAACCTATGCCTAAACTGGTTAAAGGACCTTTATGGCACGCATGGTATAACTCTAAAGTTGCTCATAGATATAGCATAGTCTACGACTTATCACAATCACTTTCAACCATGTAAGCATTATAAGTCCTGCAAATGTGACCAACCCAATGGAAAGCCTTACTTTTAGCTCTAGGCACAATTGACCCACCTAATTCTCGCCTAATAGTCTTCGAATTAGATAAATCTACTACACGACTACCATCAATTTTTTCTTTCCAAATCCCAGTCTCAGTCCAAAACAACAACATTCATCATTGCATCATTGACAAAGGGGCTGCCATATCTATCATGTCAAAATCCGTTTGGAAGAAACTGGGATCCCCCAAACTCAAGCCTTCTAACATTGTGCTTAGAGCATACGATGGGTTCCCTTTTGCTCTTGTTGGTCTATACCTTAGTGTGCCAGTTAAATTAGTTGGAAAAACTATGTTAATAGACATCAAATTACTAGACACCTAGCTGGATTACAACATCCTACTAGGTCGAAGCTATATGTACAAGATGCTCACAGTTGCCTCATCATTTTTCATAATAATGATGTCCCCCCATTACTATGACAAGGAAAACATACCCACGCCTGATGGGGTGTTACCCTTAGTCTTGTCTTCTCACGATTTGATCACCACTTACACTGAGCTGATCCCTGGCCATTTTAAGCCACCAACACTCTTAGGAACATTCCCAGGAGACCATCTGGTGCTACAAGAACTTTTCCCAAACACCAAAGCACCAGTATGCATGATGACTTCATCAAACACCACCCAAACCCAAGAACCAATTCCAGACACCACATGCCTTGCAATTGTTGATTCCATGTATCTACCTCACACCATTATGCAAACACCCTTTTTCTACCCCCACCTGGTTTTGTCTCACAACAAGTCATGGAAACCCTCACATTACCAAATATGACTCTCATGATACTAGTCTAGTATCTGGTCCTAATGACCATGTCAACTAATCCAGGACATATCCTGGTAGGTAGTATCCATGTGCCTCCATCTCAGGAAACCATCCCTATTCAAAATTATCATGCATTGACACCAAATGGGGTCGGCAAGAAGGCCAAACAAAATGGTAAAAGTGGAGAATCCTCAAACTCCTACGGGGCCCTACAACCCTGTGTGTTATTTGAAGAATTTGGGCACCTTAACCACATATGCCCCAAGTTATATTATTTGAAAACCCTCATGCACGCCTCCAAAACATCGGCAACCTCAGCTCCACCAAAAGGAGCAAAATTTGTGTTTGGTTGTGTTATATTATTTCCACGTAGTTAACAAGGGGGTTGAAGGGCACTTGTAACCCCACTTTATAGGGTCCAGGACAGCTCCCGGGAAAATTTTGGTTTTGGACCCTATGTTAGGTTGGGCAGACCCACCTATGGTTTTGTGCATGATTTTCACAAATGTTTTTTTGGACGCGATGGTTTTTAGTCCATGGTATTGGACGCTATGGTTTTCAGTCCATGGTATTGGACGTGATGGTTTTCAGTCCATGGTATTGGATGCGATTGTTTTCGGTCCATGGTATTGGATGCTTCGGCATGTATAAATATGTACTGTAACATTGAAAGGAACATAATGAAAAATCAAGCTGGTGGTCCCGATTTTGGGATCCAGGGGAAAATCTCTGTGTATATGTGTTTTATGTGTTATGATCTCGCATTGTTTATTTTTTTTGTTTTAGAATTTGTATGTAGGTAATTTCTGTACGAGGTTAACACCTACATTTGGTATCAGAGCTATTTTGGCTTCAAGGGGATGCCTTTGTTGCTGAGGGGTTTCGCTTGGGCCTATGGTAGACCCTGTTCAGTGGGAGATCT
>APFE030481771.1:0-13683 GCA_000404065.3 Pinus taeda
TCTCTTTTGTGAAGTAATAGCTCTACAAGATCCAATCCCACAACCAGGTATAGCCAACAAATGTGATTTCACACGGTACTATGTGCTTTTGAAAGAAATGTTACAAAAGTTGCATTTCCATTGCACATTGCCTCCTCCCTTTCCCTTGTTGTTTGGCCTATCCTCTCTTGTGACATATTTCCATAATGGATATTTATCATTGTCTTTAAGTCCTCTTCCCTCAACATTACTTGCAGCAGACTCTGATGATATTGGGGGAGGAAGGGCATCTCTACGCATGACATTCTTGCCCTTCCTTTGCCCCCTAACTGCTGCCTTTGATTGAGCCATGAACACTGTTACGGACCACGGGGTTACCTCAACGACAAGTTGACAACCTGTAAAAAAAATGAACAAACTGCTGTAAAAAAATTGTAAACTGTGCATAGGGTCATAGTGTCTGACAGCAGAGGCACATTCATTTGGCAATTGTTTTGAGACAGTTATTAATAATTATAATAATTGCCATGCTCAAAAATTCAGGGGCTTTCATTATAGCAAAGTTCAGTTCTAGAATTTGAGAAAAATGTCAATGATCAATTGAGATCTCTTTGCTGTATGCCTATGAGTCATGACTAGCATCCGCTTGCCAATTCATATTATAATTTATGAGATATGATAGTCATTATGATTTTGGTACAGACTACAGAGTTTTGCTGGTGTGAGGACATTTAAGATGACAGGGTAACTTCTGACTCTGTAGGTTTTTGTTCTTTAAACAGAGCTAAAACTTTTGTGCTCTGCCAACCTACATAGCTGATTGAAGCCCTGGTACCTTGTATGATAAAATAGTTTAATGTGGACAGTCAAAGTTATATTGTATGTCAATGCAATGCCTCCAAAGGAATAAAACTCATGGGCACCAGATGGTAAATATCATTAAACCATTAGATGCAGTCCATTGTGTTCATCTCATGCAAAAAGGATGAATTCTCCAGCATATTATTACAAAAACAGGTGACCATATAAACCTAGACATGAATGCTTCAAACTCAACTATTTATATTTAATATTGTAGCTGTTTTCTCCAACTAAACTAAATGTCAGCGTCGAGGGAATTAGCAAAGCTTTTAGGCAGTGCGTTTAGCGAGCATATCCGTTTTAAAGCTTGAAACATTTTAGCATGAATAGACAAACCCGAAGGGCCATTCCGAAAAGCATGGGATGATAGAAGACTTCTGTGTAAAGTTGCCCTGTCCACGACTTTTATAGAGGAGCATACAATTATATAATGCCACTCTTGTACCCGAGGTCACGAAGGTTTAACTGAGCTGCTGAAAAGTACTTTAATTATCCTGTAGAGGGTTCAAAGCTCATGGAGAACATGCTAACCAAAGCATCGAGGTTAGTTTCTGCAATGAAAACTGGCTGCTATAGTAACTACTTGGAACTTCTTTTCATAATAGAGGGAGAGATTATTGTTGTTATTGTGATTATTCCCTATTACGAAAACATTTTTCACTGTATTCTGACACGTACTGCATAGATGGCATTTGTTCTGTTCTGCATATCGAACTAGGATTCGGAAGTGAAATTTTTTCGAACCTTTGACAGATGGCACTAATATGGACAGTGGATTTCTAGACATCGTTGAAACCATCAAAGGATATCTCCCAGAGCCTAGAGGTCTATGTTTTGGGCGTGAAATATTTAGGGGATGCAGGTGAAGTCCCCATGCCCCTCGGGACATCCCCTTCCAAAGTAAGACATGCCCTTCAGTCCTCAGATCCTTGAGGATGGGGAAATGTAATGGGTGCACCCTCAAGTGTGAGGCGGGTCCCTTTGTGACACACATGCACCCATATATATAGCCAACTGAATCACGACTTTTACAACCACAACAGTATTATGTATGAACCAGCTTAACTATTTAACTGAGATGCACTTGAGCTTATGAGCGAGAATACGGGATATATTGCGAAGGGGATATATTGCGAAGGAGAAGAAGTTAAGAACAGAACGAACGTGAGAAGATTCAAGAACTTACCTGGCAGGCTGGCTATGGTGCACCGACGACACTGGACAGTCTACTCTCCTCTCAGCGCTCCGCTTGCTCACACTGCTCACTCACATAAACTCAATGTGAATACCCTGCTCAAACACCCGCCTTTTATTAACCCGCAAACAGAACAAATCGTGACAGGATTCGCCCAAAAAACAGGACTCGTTTCCAAAAAAGGGACGCGATTCGTTTTTTTTCGGGACACCCTCCGACACGACGTGTCAGAGAAAACGGATTCGAATCCCGACAGAATCGTGTCGGATTCGACCGATTCGGGATTTGGTCCCCCCTTTTTGTTGCGAATTCGGTATCTTGTTTAATATATATATATATATATATATTATATATATATATATAATATATATATATATATAAAGTGTCATAACGTGTCTGTGTCTGACACTCGAATCCCCATGTCCTTCGTTTCTCGTGTCCACATGTCAAGTGACTTAGATGATGACAGTGTGATATTCTAGGAATTACAAAAAGTTGAATTTGTATTGTGGTTGTTGAGAATTAGTAAAATCTAGGGTTTACAACAAACCCTAGTGGAAGCTAGTCATGTTGTTACTGAGTTGTGATTGGTTTTGACTATTAAAAGCTCATGTATGAAATCTAGGGTTTCACACTAAATCCTAGTAGGAAGTCTAACATATGAATTCTAAAGTTGTTAGATACATTGTAGATCTATATTTGTTTAAATTGCTTCTAGGGTTTGCAATATGATGTAGTAGGGTATGTCATGCCTCTAGAAGAAACATTGAAACCCTAGATGTAATGAAGGTTGTTATGAAATGCTCAAAATCCGAATGAAATAGTCTAGGGTTTATAACAAAAATCCTAGCAAGAAATTGAAGTGTATGTCCCTCTTGTTTGTAACCAATTTTGAGTATTTGATGTCAAAATTTGAATGGTTCCATTATACGATTCTGATGATTAACTTCATGCTTCTATAGATTTGGTTGTACTTGGTATCTAAGTTCTCTAGGTATGTAATCGTCAAGATGGTGAAGATCCCCATAAAGTAAAAACATGATGAAGAAATTTATAATAGTCATGATAACTCTAATGAGAAGGATGGAAGCCATGAAAGATTCTTCGATGTCGTAGAAAAGAAGTTGAGCCCCCTAAGTTAAGAGGGAGCTTGGATGAAAAGAATCTCCCTAAGTTAAGAGGGAGCTTGGATGAAAGGTATCTCCCTAAGTTGAGAGGGAGGGCATATAATAGTCATGTTGAACACCTTAAAAGAAATTGGAGAATGTGTTTGAGGGGTTGTTGAAATAAGAAAACAAAGGCCAAACCTATGTAGAATATGTTGTTGCATATAAAGTAGGAAAAGAAAATGTATGATTGAGGAATCTTCTGTCAAGATTCGTTTGAAAGTCCTACTGTGATAAATTGAGAAGCAACATATAGTTGTCTGGAAAATCCCCATGGTTTGTGTTTACTTAAGTACATTTGAAAGTTTGTTACTAATTAGGGTTGTGTTTGTACAGGTAAATCTCTCTGAGGAATGATAGCATGTAGGTTACACGAGAGGGATTTGTTATCGGTCTGTTTGATCGAGAAGGATTTGCTACGATTGGAATAATCGAGAAATTTGAGGCTTTGTGTGTGAGACACATTCCCTAGGAGGACATCTTGCTAGCACTTTGTGTTGATGTTTAGTTCCCAAAGTAGGGAGGGTAGCATTGGTCATAGAGCTCTGACCTAGGATACGCACCTAGATCCCCAGGTTGATAGTTAGCAAGTACGCATGATGGTACCTAGAGAGGTTGAAAGGTTTAGTCCATCTTAGTCCCACTTGGATAGATTTCCCTGGTCAAGAATCTAGTCCATGGCATTGCGGTGCCTAAAATTCTTCATGGTTCATGTGTTCTGAGATCTTCCTTGTACTTGTACTTATGAATACCTCCGTAGTTAAGAGGGAGTGTTGAAATATGTAACTAGGTTCGGTCTTCATAAATGTATTTGAGTCACAACGAAATCTACTTATCAAAAGAATGAAGAAAATATTTTTATTATTATTATTATTATGACTTATTAAAGCATGGGTTTCATGCTTTGGTCATCTTCTTTTAGGTCAAAGTCCCCATTGAGGACTTCTAGGATTTATTTTGAGTCATTAGAGTCTTTGTCCATTAAAAGAGACCCTTCTTGGGCTTTCGAATCATGTAAAAAGAATTATTTTTGAGTCAAAAATGAATTTATTCTACTCCACACCAAGTCGGCCTCAAGAAGGGTAATTCGACTTCACTAGAAGGTTATATATACAACGCAGTTTGAATTCGTTGAGAGAAATTCACTCTCTAACACATAGTTCGATATCTGAAGTTGGAAGCTAGGAAGTGCGAAGTTGGAAAAGGGTTGGAAGGAGAGCTAAAAAGGAGTGCGGTTTTTTTGAGGAAGATAGAAGACACCAAGATTGAAATTTTGGGCCATCTCTCTCTCACTTCTAAGGTGTCACGAGGGAGATCGAAGTTTTCTTTGTCTAGTCGAAGTTGTTGTTGTTGCTGCTACTGGGTCGAAGCTGCTACTACATCTTGATGTTGCTAGGTCGAACTTGCTTTTGAAGAGTTATCATTTGCAAGAAGGATTGAGGGCTGACTTGGTGCAGAGGAAGTCTTTTTCTAGATCAAAGAGTGTTGGATTATCTCGAGAAACTATTGAAGGAAGAATTGTTGACTGGGTTTTCCCTAAGGGGGTTTTTCCCTGGTTGTCTACCTACATCTGTTGTCCTTGTGTTATTGTTTTGGTAATTGCTTGATGAACTAAAAGATAAAAGAACCACAAGTAATTATATATATAAGAAAATATTTATGCCTTTCTGATTTTCTAACAAACAAAGTTATACGAGCCATAGTGAACTATAAGAGCAAGCCTCCAATCATTAGAGTGAGCTATAGACACAAATTTTTCTTTCGTAGAAAACCACCCAATTCAAATATATGTATTTTCGACCTTTAACATTAATGCAAACTTCTTAAATACTTGCAAATATTCAATTTGGATCACAATATCGGATCTTTTGATAAGGATTTCAATAGAGTTCTTTTCAAGGATGCCAACAGAAATGTGATCTTCAAACTGCCAACCTTAGCTCTGATACCATGTTGAGAAATCAGTTTGATTGTAAAATAATGTAGATTTCTCTTCCTTGATAATTGTTTGTGAATGTTGTTGAATTCTTATTAATGTTTATTATGTCTTCTTCATCAAACAATTACCAAACATACAAAACATGAAGATCACAAGAATAAAAAGAACAAAAGATATAGGCTCTAAACCTGGGAAAAACCACTCCAAGGGGAAACCCTGAAAAATTTCTCTTTTTTAGAATCAAATCAAAGTGAGATCTCCAAGACCCGTGACCATAGAAAGACTCCAACCCTGAAGATGTCAAGTCAAACCCTCCTTCCACATAGAAAATCCATCAACAGCAAGAGAGCAACAACGTGTACAGCATCAGAAACAAACCTTCAACAAGAGATGTGTCAAGGCAGAACTTTCACAAATCTGAGCTTAAGAGAAACCTTTTTTTACTTGTCAATTTCAAACTTCGACCCTCCTTATGTAGTGTCCTTTTTTGGCTAGTATAATTTTGTCACTCCCGTCAAGGGTGATTCTTGAAAAGTTATGTATGGCAGATTGATCACTTGATTGAGGAACAATGTTTTATATACATAGTTATATTTCCTCTTATGTTTATGTATGGCAGATTGATCATCGGATGGGGCAACAATGTTTTATATACATGGTTATATTTCCTCTTATGTGTGGTATCTTTGATTATGTGTATTAGATGTTTTTGGTTAAGTAAATGTTATACATATCGTTCTCTTTTTGCATCTAACTTATGACCCAAGTGTATGACATGAATGGTGATCCAGGATTGAGACACATAGATCCATGGATGATCATGATTATGTGGAACAGATGGTTAATTATGATTTATGGATGATACATGATTTGTATGACTATATATGTCTAATATTGTACTAAGCAGGATGTGGTAGAGGACCTAGTCATTTTCCAATAAGGATGTTCAATTACGAATGACTGTGGATGTCATTTTTTCAAAGCCAAAACGACTATGGAAGTCATGCACCATTCTCGGTAAAATATGATTAAGTTAATTTCATTATGAAATTCATTTGATTCCTTTGATCTATGAGATTGTGATGTGTGCATGTCTTGGAACAAAGCCTTACCAATGAACCATCAGAAGGGTAAAAGCTCACAATTAGTACCATAAGGAGAAACGTGGAGTTTCAAAGCACAGTAGATGAGAAGGCATGGAAATTAGGGCATTGAGTCCTAAATCCAAGAAAGATAAAGGCATGGAGCCTTGTATATCTAGGGTGCGGAGTCTTGAATATTTAAAAGATCAAGGTGTGGAATCTTGGATCTTTGGAGTAGTTCAGGGCGCAGAGTCCTCAATCTACTAAGACATGGAGATGCATGAGATAGGGGTGTGGAATCCCTATTCTCCAAAAGAAAAATACCACTCAGGGATGTTGAAAATCGACAACTCATAAATGAATTTCCTTAAATAAAATCTCATTCTAACAATCCTAGAGTGACTTTCTAAAAATAGAAAGTCATGTCTAGCATCTCAAACATAGATTTCCAAAAGTAGTAAATCACCTTGCATAAATTGGTAATCAAGTGTAGTTTAAAGAAAAGCACTTAACTTATCATTAATCAATCCTAATAGTTCAATATTGACTTAATCCTCAATATTATTAATATCTTTTATGAGACTGATATTACTTTTAAAAGGGAATTACAAGTCACCTTCATCTCCTCAATCACTTCACACCTCTCTCCTTCATGATTCTCATGGCTCTATGTAACTCTCTCTCTCTTTTAATAATACATTACACTCTTTTTTATGCACTCATTGTTGATTTATGGTAGTATCAGATGTGCCCTTAGCCTCAAAATTTGCAAGGAGGCTAGGACACATGTATTTCACAATACCCAGAAATTGTTTTGAGAAATTCCACCCGAAGGCAGTTTTATTAAAATAATTAATTATTTTTAATGGGTGCCTAAGTCTAAAATTAGGAAATTAAAATAATTAAAGGGTATTAATCAAACTGAGGGTGAAACTTCCAGAAGAAGACGAAGATCGAGTCCAAATAATCTGAGCATTGATTAGAATCTAATTTGGGTCGTTCATTACTCAATTGGAGGATTATAAGAAGGACATCAATGGGCATTTAGAAAACACATTGGGAAGAGATCAAGAGATCGAATTTCTCAGAGAGGATGGTGCAATAGTTGCTAGAGAGAAAATCAAAGTGATTTCTTACAATGAGGGGCAGGGATAGTTCTGGTTGGAGAGTTTCCTGATCCGGGAATACATCACAAAGGAATCAAAGAGAGATCTAGAAGAGGCAACGCAGAGGCTATTTTGGGCAGCATACGGCCACGCAGAGGCAGCGCAGAGCTTTAGAGGGAGTCTGAAATTCAGCTCGGAAATTGAGTTCCAGCGCCAAAAGCCGGGGGGTGAGACCAGAGAGCAAAAGGAACAAAGCTCTAGACAGCAAGAGATCCGAGAAGAGGTGACGCAGATCCCCAGAAAGGTTGACGTAAAACTGCATAGGCTAACGCAATAGCTGCACAAAGCCAGCGTGGGGCCAGCCATCCAAGACTTGGATTAGTGTCGGATTGCTAGTGATAGTGTGAGGTATTTCTCACTAATCTTCTACCAGTGAAATTCTCTGTATTAGATAGCCAGTAAAGCATACAAAGATCGTATTCAGAAAACTACTGCTTAATAATACAAACCCTCGGTTGTTGCACCGGTTTTCCAGCACTGGGTTTTTCCGAGGACATTTCTCCAAAAATAATGGTGTCATGTGTTGTGTATTTCTTTCTTGCTCAGTTTCTTGTTTCCGCATTTAATTTAATTGGTGAAGGCTGCAATGTATTAGCTTCGATATTTGTTGTAGGATACAATAAACAATTTGCTCAGTAATTTAACAAATAGAAGAAACTTAATCAGTTGTTGCCATAAAAATTTGGGTCTTCTTAATTTTCACATGGTATCAAAGTGCAGGTGAAGCAAGAGAGCAGACCAGAAGAGCCAGCGTTGAAGAGGAGGGAGTTCGAAAGTGCGGCATAGGCAGCGAAATGAATCCCCAAAAGGATTACATAGTCTAGGCCAAGAGAGCAAAATTTTCGAGCAAAGTCTCTCTGAGTGAGTCGATAGCGAGAAAGACTTCCAGATCGAAGCTTGCCAATGTCAGAGGGAGTAGCACAGAAGCTTCAGCATAGAGCAGTTTTCTGGAGAGACGCAATTTTCTGCAGCAATTGTTGGGGCAGAAAAGTGTCAAAAGGAAGAAGTGACATTGTTGAGGGAATTTCTTCCTCAGAGAATTCCTAGCCATGGAATTCAATTTCTCTATTCCTGGACTGCAACAGAGAGGAGCAGATCTACTAACTCTAGCAGGGAGTGTGTAGGCTAGCCTAGTGTTGCGCAGAGGAGAGAGGAGGCAGTTCGACATTTTGCTGGCGGAGATGGCAGCTAGTGAGTTAAGAGATCTGGATCAGTTAGAAGGTGCATCCAACTATGTGATCTAGAAGGCAAAGATCTCATGCCTTCTGGATTAGCACGATCTCAAAACCTATGTCGATAGTGTGGCAGTTGTACCCGTGGATCCAGATTTGCTCAAGAAGTACAAGGCTGAAATGGCAAAGGCCAAACAATTGATCCTCGACGGAGTAAGAGATCATGTAGTATGTCACATTGCCGACAAGGATACTGCCCGGCAGATGTAGGAAGCATTGGCCACGCTATACGAAGGATCTTACGAGCAGCGGAAGATGTACTTGGAGCAGCCGATGAGATCCACGCAGATGCAGAAGGGGGAACGCATTGATCCATTCCTAACGAAGCTTCAGGAAATCCGAGACTCGTTGGCAGTTGCGGGGTCAACACCTCAGCGTACCAAGATGGTGAGGCTAGCCCTGAATTCATTCTCGGAAGTATGGCAAGTGTTTGTCCAGAGTATCCTGGGCAAAGAGAGATTGTCGAATTGGGAAGGAATGTGGGTCGCTCTTCAGAGGGAATAGATGAGGAGAGAGTTAGTCAAGTGCAAACTTGATAACAGCAGCAATAGCGGGACAAAGCCCAAGGAGGAGGAAGAGAATGTAGCCCTTGCATCAAAGGGGCAGCAGGAGCAACGGAGAAAGAAGAAGGATGTTTCGAAGATCAAGTGCTTCCGATGTGGTGAATTTGGTCATTACGCTACACAGTGTCCTCAAGAAGAAGGACAACACCGAAAAGCATGATCTGAAGGTTGAATCCGCAAAGATCGAGGAGGAGTTTGCCATGATTGCCCAAATACCTCTAGGGGAGAGGTGGGGTGATCTAGAACTGTAAGTTCGAAAGAACTACAGATGGGCAGGATCCTTGAGGAGTCCACCTCTCAGATCAATACCTTTCTATGGGAGCCCAGATCAAAAGTAGCAGGATGGACCAATGTCAGTTGTTGCAAAGGAGTGTCGGAGTGACAGTTGCAGTGGCTAGAAGGGCCAAAGACTAAGCAATGCAGAGCAAATTTGGTAGCAGCGCAGTTGACACAGTGCAAAGTTAGCAGCAGCGCAGAGACTTCAGAGGGTCAGCGCAGAGACTAGCAACAGTCAGAGCTCCAGCAACAGATGCATCATGTTGAACACCCGTTCAATAATTTTGCATGCTTTTTTGTTGCTGATGGAGTTTTGACAGTGGCAGGGTCAACAGCAGTGCAGCTGCAACATTTGCGCAGTAGTTGGTGGGCAGCAATGTCAGACATCAGCAGTGCAAAGGGAGATGTTTTAGAGTCAGAGTGATGCTTCAGCAGGCTGCATTACTAGAGCACATTCCTCGCTAAGAGTGAGCGTTGATTTCTGGTAGCATCGGATGTGCTCTTAGCCTCAAACTTTGCAGGGAGGCTAGGACACATGTATTCCACAATACCCAGAAATCATTTTGGGAAATCCCACACAGAGACAGTATTATTAAAATAATTAATTATTTTTAATGGGTGCCCAAATCTAAACTTGGGAAATTAAAGTAATTAAAGGGTATTAATCAAACTGAGGGTGTAACTTCTAGAAGAAGAAGAAGATCAAGTCCAAATGATATGAGCCATTAATTGGAATCCAATCTGGGTCATTGATTACTCAACTAGAGGATTATAAGAAGGACTTCAATGGGCATTTGGAAAACACATCGGGGAGAGATCAAGAGATCGAATTTCTCATAGGGCAGCGCAGCAGTTGCTAGAGAGAAGATTGAAGTGATTTCTTGCAATAAGGGGTAGGGATAGTTCTAGTTGGAGAGTTTCCTAATCTGAGAATAAATCACAGAGGAGGTAGAGAGAGATCCAAAAGAGGCAGCGTAGGGCCACGTAGAGGCAGCACAGAGCTTCAGAGGGAGTCCGAAATTTAGCTTGGAAGTCAAGTTCCAAAACCTGAAGCCGAGGTGTGAGACCGGAGAGCCAGAGGAACAAAGCTCCAGACAGCAAGAGATCTGGGAAGAGGTGACGCAGATCCATAGAGAGGTTGATGCAGAACTACGTAGGCTGACGCAGTAGCTGTGCAGAGCTAGCATGGGGCTAGCCATCTAGGGCTTGTATTAGTGTCAGATCGCCAATGATAGTGTGAGGTATTTCTCACTAATCTTCTACCAGTCAGATTCTCTATATTAGATAGCCAGTAAGGCATCCAAAGATCGTATTCAGAAAACTATTGCTTAATAATACAAACCCTCAGTTGTTGTACCAGTTTTCCCACATTGAGTTTTTCCAGGTACATCTGTCCAAAAATAACGATGTCATGTGTTGTGTATTTCTTTCTTGCTCAGTTTCTTGTTTCCATATTTAATTTAATTGGTGAAGGCTGCAATGTATTAGCTTTGGTATTTGCTATAAGATGCAGTAAATAATTTGTTCAGTAATTTAACAAATAGAAGAAACTTAAACAGTTGTTGCAGTAGAAATTTGAGTCTTCCAAATTTTCACACTCATCAAAGAATGCCATATTCCTCTTACACTCATTAAAGACATGTCATAAAAGATTCCTCTTACGCTCTCTTTATTACATATGTTACACTCTCCTTAACTAAGCCATCCATACCTCTCCTTAATGGCATGAGTTACACTCCTCTAAATGGAATATGTTACTCTCCCTTATGACAAGAATTGGTTGCTCCTTCTATATATGTGTCTCATGTCTTCTCACTTGAAAAGAAAGGAAGTGCATTGTGATGCCAAGAGTGGGAGAGACTTGAGGAAGATTGTGAGAGGGAGAGATATGTAGAGTAACCAATTATTGTCGAAATGAATCTGAAAATTCTTACTAAACTACTAAATAGCTCTAGCTAATGAAGTTGAACATGAGTGGTATTGAGAGGAAGTAAAAATTATCTTCCTTAGTTTACCTTGTATATCCCTCTACTGTTGTATTTTGTTACTGCTTGTGAACTTTTACAGCTCGAAGATTCCAGAGGGAGAAGTTCTTCATGGATATGGTTGGGAGGAAGACCGGATGGTTCACAATGAGTTGGTAAGGATATCGGAGCTGGAGCATACTCGCATCTTTTTGGAGTTGTATAAATACATTGTTAGGTATGTTGATAGCATTATATTGTGTCTTTTTGTAGTTCATTACATGGTTTTTGCTTATTTGGTTCTTGGCTGAAACTTAGATGTATATAAAATGTTGCACATTAAATGTTGAAGAAATTCCACAATAGTTGTAGTTCATTTTATGTAAGTTTTTTTTTTTGTATAGTTTT
Source organism: Pinus taeda (assembly GCA_000404065.3). Classification (NCBI taxonomy): domain Eukaryota; kingdom Viridiplantae; phylum Streptophyta; class Pinopsida; order Pinales; family Pinaceae; genus Pinus; species Pinus taeda. The sequence continues at coordinate 11,832 of APFE030481771.1, forward strand.
GTTGCAAATTGATTGATAGAAGGTCTTAATGGCTGAAGCATTCAGGCTGCCATGAGTTTGATGAAAATATCATATTAGCATAAATCTGGTTTTTCTTTCTCCTTATACAGTTGTAGATGAAGTTTGCACACTAAGTGTTTGACAAAAGTGATAAATGAGATAGTAGAACAAAAAATTTGGTTGTTGTTTTAAAGAATCGCATTTCTATTGCGATTTAGATCAACATCAGGGGGTTATCCATACCTTATGGCCATGTAACCCGCACTTTGATTCAAAAAAAACAAGTTTTCAAACTCTGATTCTCTAATCTGGTAGATTTTGTAGATTTGTTGTTGCATGTATGGACTGCCTATTGTTTGGTTTTGCTGAAATATTTTTCATCTTGGATCTATATTGATGACACTAACCTATTTCATGCACTTGAAATTTTTGTTTTGAAGTCTCAATGGTTGATACCTTGATAGATTAACAACTTTATGGTATTTGAATTCAAGCTTCTGTGATCCATAACTTGTGAATATAAGAAGGTTTTCGGAAAAAATCACATTGCAAATATTTGGTCGACGTGTTTCAAACCAGCTAGTGTGGTTCATCTTCAGGACAAGATGAAGAGACAGATCTCAGAGGAAGGCTAAATAAGAAGATTGGGCATCTTAACAGCTAGAAGAAAACGACTATATTTGACTAGGGAGGGAAAATTATTTATTTATTTATTTATTTACATATATTATTATTATAATTTAACTTAGCAACTATATTTGACTAGGGGAGGGAAATATTTAGATTGTTCAAAAAAAATTAATATTAAAATGTATTATGTATTTATTTATTATACTTATTATTATATATTTAATAGAAATGGTTTATTATTATTTATTATAATATAACTAAACGACTATATTTGATATTTAAAAAAAAAAAATTATGATTATTCATTTATGAAGATAGGTGTTCTCAGCACGTTAGCCACTCAAGCTGTAAGGATTTCAGATGAAGACCACCTTTCTAAAGAAAAGTCCCATCTCCTTAATGTCTTCATCTAGAATGGTTATAGTAGGCAGCAAGGTGTTAAAGCTTTCCTCAAAGCTAGTAAGGGTCCTAAGGTTAAGACTGATACAATTGATCATTGTTCAGGAGTCCACCTCCCCTTCATCCAAGGGACGAGGGACAAGATTGTGAGAATCATGAAGAAGCATAATGTTCCCTCAACCTTTAGACCCCTCAACACCATTAGAAGCTCCCTAAAGTCTATTAAAGACCATGTGAACCCTATGGATTTAAAAGGTGTTTATATCATCTTGTGCTTGTGTGGGACCTCATACATTGGCGAAACGGGTCGGTCTATTAACCAAAGGATTAAGGAACACGCTGTTGATATCAAACATGGGAGGACCAAATCTTCGACTCTAGCGGAACATGCAATGAAGACCAAGCATCATATATGCATTGAGGAGGCTAAGGTTGTCGCAAAGATTTCTCATTTTCATCACCGCAAGTTTAGGGAAGTCATTGAAATTGAGAAGTCTTCTAATAATATTAATAGGGATGATGGCTGGAAAATTAGTAGTTGTTGGATTCCCACCCTCTCTTCTTAGTTTTTCTCCTTCTTTGTATGTGCTTTTCATCTCGTTTCTTAGTTGTTTTATGTTCTATTCCCTCTTTATTCTTCCTTTTATTTATTGTTCATTAGAGAGGATTACCCTCCTTTTTTTATTTATTAATTTTATTAGTATATTATTTATTTATTCATTATCAGTGTTTAATTTATTTAGCACCTATTATTATTATTATTTATTTATTTTTATCATTATTTTTTTAATTTTTTAAAGCAAGAACCTCCTCTCTTTCATTT
>APFE030481778.1:4700-17917 GCA_000404065.3 Pinus taeda
TGTTAAACAGACATGGTTAACGAGAACAAATGGAAAGATAAAGCATGACAGTACATTTTTATTAACAATTTGATATACATTTATAGTACATTTGGTGGCCGTTGGGATTCACATCCCAAGGTCTCTTGGACTGCTTTGTCCATTCGGCTTCCACGCTAACCCTTTAGGATTAGGTGTCCAACAGATACGCCAACCAATCCATCATGATAAGAGCACCATATGTGCCCAATGGAAATAGATTAAAGTATTCTACTATTGACATACTTCTCAACACAAAAGGTCATGACTTCACTAGGTGTTCCATTCACCTTTTCATCCCTATGGACACTTGGACTAGCCAAGACTCAATGTGTGCTTCCTTTTTCAATGCACATTTTTTGAAACAAATTAACTGACATAACTAAAATTTGATCATGGTCTATTAAAAAAGATATAATTTTATCACAAATCACACCTTCCATCCATATAATAGATTCTTGGTGGTCAAGTTGTTTGTTATCCATGGAAACATAGATTCTCGACACATTTCCAGCAACATATTTGATTGTCTCTGCTTCCTGAGCATTGTACAGTCTATGGAAATTCCTCTGTATGTGAGGACAATACCTTCATAAGTGGTATTCCCCACACTCCCAACATATGATGGGTTTCCTCTAAGATCCATACACTTCTTCTCTAACATTTTTAGAGGGTTGGTCACAATTAATAGTAGTGACGAGCCTCGCACTTCCACCTTACTGGTGACTTGCGGCCTTTTGCCCCTTTTCTTTATAGATGGGATTTCCCTTGGATTTATACTTAGTCCTATACTCTATCCTATGCCTTGATTGTTCATAATTTTTTTAAAAATTTTATGATTGTGTCCTCAAGAATTTGTGGTTCATTAGACTCAATTCAGTCTTTGAACGCATGTGGTAGGATGCTAATATGCCTCTGACGTTTTTCCTTTCCATCCTTGAGGTAGGGGACAACCTTAACAACGTTAGAAATTTCATGGTGTATTCCTTGTTAGAAAACTTCCCCATTTTGAGTTCATATAACTCCTTGATCTTGTTGTCATAGTACCTCTCAAATAGGTACTTCATCTTGAAAGGCCTTCCAAATTCCCTCTAAGACAATTCTTCTTCTTGAATTTTCTTAACATTCATTAGGTCTTCCCACCAGATATCAACTTTTCCTCTTCGGTTGAAGGTGGCTACCCTTGCTTTCATATTTTCAAAGTAATTATGGAAACTAAAAAACTTCTTCATTCCTAGTAGCCATGATTTTACTTCTCCATCCTTATTCACCTCTCCATAAAATGTAGCAGGCTTTGCCTTCTTGAATTCTTCCAACATGAAGTCCATAATTTTTCATTTCTGTTGATAGTGCCTTTTAGTTGCAACACTAAGAAGTTGCTCAGGGCTTCCTGTCCTTACCTAGGGAGTACTTAGAGGAGTTCCTCCCCTCATGGTATCTTCACTTCCCTGTTGGCATCTTTTCTTGTATCTGATACCCTCTACACCTCTAGTATTCACCTCGTCTTCCATGGCCAGAAGGAATTTGCTTGAACTTGTAATTATATCTAATTTCATGTTTCTTTTGTGTATGTAAATATGATAAGCTTTGCAATATGATTTGATTCGCTTTAGCTTGTTCTTTGTGCACCTTGAAAAGCTTCTCATTGTTATCCATGCAACTTATTATCTTAATCCTTGGGCTTCTCAATGTATCCATCCAATTAGGAGAGCCTGCATATCCCCTGTTTTCAATTGGCTCTTCTACATGCTCCTATTGAGATCTATTAGTGTTATACTGCTCCATTCTACTACTCATTCCCTTTGTTCATTTTCTATTCCTTAACAACCTCTTATGTGTTGTCACACAAACACAACTATTAGCAAATCAATAATGTCAATAAAATATTCATTATCGCCTTGTTAATCCTTCCATAAGCACATCGATCTAAGGATATATGAAACATCAAACTCTAGGTCAATACCTTTGCAGAATAGATAAACATGTTAGAACATTATTGCAGTCAGTATGCAATCCAAAATTCAAATGTTATAAGAAACACACAAAAATATTCTCATTCAGCTACTAGACTCAGTAATAGAGTTATGTAGCTATCTTCTTGTACGTTCACCTTACATATTCCTAAGCCCATTCAAGTCTAAGAATTGAAACATGATCTGATATCATTATGCAACCAATACCTCCCACCCCCTTGGATCTTCCAAGCCGAGTGAAAGGTATTGCTTTTATTAAGAACTATGTAGTCTTGTCATGAAAATGGGGTAACAAAAATTCACATTTTTTTAAATTCTTAAAATCTTAGAATGAACACCTTTATCACATTCACCTCATTGAGAGTTTTCCGTCGAGATAATATTTATCAAAATCTGACTCTTGGAACATAAGTTATGGTCATTTAAAACCTGGCCAATACAACCCCCATCACATCAATAAGGTATTCCCTTATATCACCCATGTGATAGCCCCACCCCACCTGGGTGGTACACATTTCCTTTCTCTTCCCACATGGAATTTGTCCATACTCACATAAATTATACCATGTTACATTTAACTTGGGCCCTAGCCAACCACCCCAATAACATGTTTTGTAACAAGAACATGTTATAATAAAGAAGTTAGGATTCAATCATTCCCATTGAATTTCCACAACTCAAACTCTAGACCCCCAAAATCAGAGCAAGAGTCATATCCTGGGTATGTTTGGGCATAGACCTCTCTCGACCCCTAACTATATTCCTTGGGATCTCATTCCCACCTTTACAACCTTGAACCCTACTCAACCTTGAACTCACATATGTTAAGGCTTGAGTGCTACTCAACCCAAAACTCACATCTCGTAAGCCTCGAGTTGTACTCGCCCTGAACTCATGTCTCCCAAGCCCGATTTTGGTGTTTTCTACCTTATGCCATTATCGCACTGGAATGGATTTTCTTGGTTTTCCTTTATTTATAAAATATTACTCTTATGCACATGGTCCATGACTCAATCCCAAATAGGTTTAATTTCCTCTCATTGATTTACAGTTGGAATTGGTACCCAAAAACCCTCAACACTTTCTAGTGAAGCGCTCAAGCATATCATTGCTCAAGTTAATACATAACTTGTTCAAGAGACTCTCAACCATTGTATCAGTGTGTTAAACCAATCACGATGCTATAACAATTATCATGAACATGAAAATATTATAGGGAAGCTTGAGCTCCCATCACATGCACACATACATATATATTTATTATCCATAAAAACTCAAGCACACACATAACACATGAATTCCTTAATAATAGTACATGCTACAATACCATAACTCATATATTACAAAGATGTACAACATATCAAACATAAGTTAAACCACTTATATTGTATTGTATGCAATACTAAAAACTAATATTAGGACTTCAACTCTCCACCTAAAATTAGATTGAATGTGCTAGAAAATTATATATATTATAGAGCAATGGAACACATAAAATATTGCAAAAATATAAACATAGAAAACACATAAAACAAGAGAGACACTGATATGTGTGGTCACCCAATTTGGGCTATGTCCACGGAGAAACAACCAATCCTTCCTTTTATATTATCCAAAAAAATGAAGAGATACAACCTACAATAGATCCTTTGTAATTACCTCTTCGCTCTCACATAATCTCATATCTCTTTCTTGTTCAGAATACACATCTACATAGCCATAATACAATTCCCTCATATATAGCGATGGGTTTCCTTCTAGGGAAAAAACCCCTAAATTAAACATAACTTCTACCGTCAAATTTCCGCCTAATGAATGGCCCATATTGACTACAAAATTACAACTTTTTACAAGGCAATTTTACATCTATTTTTAGCTCAAGGGGCGCTGCCCCCAATCCCCCACCAAGGTGGGGGGGCTCCTAAAGATCAATGCCCCTCCCTGGAGCCCCCTTGCAACACAAATAATGGGTGGCGTTGCTGCCCTATTACGAACTAGGATCCAATGCAACGATACCTTTGAATAAAGAAGATAATCAGGCTCCACACCCAACAATATCCCACTTGGAGACTGATTATAGCAACTCCACCGCTGCTTCATTCGCTAGACAATGACTCCACTTTGGACGTGGTTGTTTCTCATCTTCATCATCATACTTGAAGACCAATTGAAACTGAGTAGAATCTTAGGTTCTCCTTGGTTACAACTTTGTTAACATATTTGTAGGATTCTGGCTAGTGTGTATATTTTATAGCTTCAACTGTCCATCTTCCAACACTGATCGTATGAAATGGTACTTGAGCTGTATATCTTTAGTCTTGGAATGAACTGCAAAATTATTTGCAAGATGTATGGCACTCTGACTGTCACTGTATAACCTGCCCAACTCCTTCTTCTTACCCAATTCATTCAGAAACCTTTGTAACCAAATCTTTACTAGTCTTTGTAGCAACAATAAACTCTACTTTCGTCATTGAGAGTGCAACAAAACTTTGTAGTTTTGAAACCCAACTGATAGTTGTTCCACCTACAGTAAACACACCCTATGGTGCTCCTCCTCTTATCTCTATCACCTGCTATATTTTCATCAACATATCCATGAAGAGAAATGTTTGAACCACCAAAGCATAATGTTTGATTTGTGGTAACTCTCAAATACCTGAGAATCCACTTCACCGCCATCCAATGTTATTCTCCTAGATTGTTCATGTACCTGCTTACAACTCCCATTGCATGTGCAATATGAGGCCTTATGTAGACCATTGCATACATTAAGCTTCCAATTGCTGATGCATATGGAACTTTAGACATATAAGTCATTTCCTCTTGAGTCTTGGGACACACTTCATTACTTAGTTTGAAATGGCTAGCCAAAGGTATATTTATTGGTTTTGCATTCTGCATATTAAACCTTTTCAACACCTTTTGTATGTACTCACTCTCGAACAATATTAATTTGCGATTCTTCCTGTCTCTAGTTATTCTCATACCAAGGATTTGTTTTGCAGCACCCAAATCCTTCATTGCAAATGAGTTTGCCAATTTTCTTTTGAGCACATTTATTTCCTCCATGTTAGAATCTGCAACAAGCATGTCATCTACATACAATAACAATATAATATAGCTTCCATCATTTTTCCTTTTGAGCTAAACACAATGATCAAAGTGACATCTAGTATAAACTTGTTCAGACATAAACTTGTCAAATTTTAGATACCACTGCCTTGGAGCCTATTTTAAGCCATACAAGCTCTCCATCAACCTACACACTAGTTTCTCCTTCCCTTTTACCTCATATCCTTGTGGTTGCTGCATATATATCTCTTCCTCCAAATCCTCATGGAGAAAGGTTGTCTTTACATCTAATTGCTCAAGATGCAAATGTTCATTTGCTACTAGACTTAAAAGAGTTATAATTGAATTCATTTTGACAACAGGAGAAAATATATCATCAAAGTCTATACCATTTTTTGTGCAAACCACTTCATCAAAAGTCTAGCTTTATACCTTTTCTATCTCCATATTCTTCCTTCAATGTGTAAACCCATTTATTCTGCAAAGCTATTTTACCTGCAGGTAACCTTACTAAGTCCCAAGTCTGGTTATATACTAAGGAGTCCATCCCTTCTTTCATGGCTTGCTCCCACTTCTTCCTGGTTTCTACATGCACTTCTTCTTCATAACATTCTGGTTCACTAGAATCAATCAACAATTCATAATATAATGAAGGAGAGTATTGTTCGGGGGGTCTACATATCTTGGTAGATATTCTAACACCACTTTCAGGTGTTTGAGGTGCTTGTTGCTATTGTTGTTCTGGATATTGATCATTATGATTTTCAGGCACCTTCACTTTTTCTGTGATCTCATCAAGCACTGTGTATTCTTTGTTTTCTTTTTCCTGTTTCGTTTCCTACAGCTAATCCTTATACAAAACCTTTTCATTAAGTATGACATCTCTGCTTCTAATGATTATGTTTTTTGTAATCATAAAAGCAATAACCAAAATCATTAACACCATATCCAATAAAGGTACATTTCTTTGATTTTGCCTCAAGCTTTGTTCTATTTTCTTTATTAATGTGGAGAAAGGCTTCACAACCAAAAATATTTAAAAAATATTAGTTTACCTTTTTACTTGTCCATGCTTCCTCTAGAATGCCACCATCCAAGGAACTTGAAGGACCTCTGTTTATTATATAAACATAAATATCTACAACATCTGCCCAAATTTGTAAAGGCAATCCTGCATGCAATCTCATGCACCTTGCACGCTTCATGATTGTCTTGTTCGTCCTTTCTGACACACTGTTTTCTTATGGTGTTCCTGGAACTATCTTCTCTCTGTGAATTCCATTTTGTGAACAATACTTATCAAAATCTTTGTTGCAATATTCACCTCCATTATCTGATTTGAGACACTTCAACCTTTTTCTTGTCTAATTTTCAACCAAAGCTTTCCATTTCTTGAAAGTATCAAATACATCAGATTTATTTTGAATACAATAAATCCAAGTTTTTCTGGTTTCATCATCAATAAAAGTAACATAATAATGAGAGCCACCAAGAGATGATACCTGAGCAGGCTTCCATACATCTGTATGCACAAGCTCTATTTTGTTTCTCTTCTTTTCTTTCCCAACTCTGAGAAATCTGACTCTCTTTTGTTTTCCATAAACACAATTCTCACATAATTCCAAATCAACATGCTTCAAACCTGACAACAAATTTCTTGAGTGAAGAATTTGCATCCCCTTGTCACTCATGTGCCCTGAGCCTATGATGCCACAACGCCGTATCTACTCCTGTAGAGGTTAAATCATTAACATAATTAAAAATACCATTGCATAAATACAATGTACCAACCTTTTCTCCTTTTTCTATTACCAAGGATCCTTTAGTGACCTTCCAGGTTTTATATTTACACAGCCTTCACCTCCCAACTGCCTTGTTGAAATTAGATTTTTCTTCAAATTTGGAACATGCCTTACCTCCTTCAACAACCATTGATTTCCATTCTGTTGTTTTATGAAAATTGTACCCATTCCAATGATTTTACAGGATTTATCATCACCCAATCGAACTTGTCCAGAATCTCGTTGAACATAATCATGAAAATGTTTCCTATCAGGTGTGGCATGGAATGAGGCCCTTGAATCTACCAACTAGGAATCAATAATATTTTCTAATGAAAGAATCAAATCATCTTGCAACACATCACCTATTACATTCGCTTCATGATTGTTTTCTTGTTGCATGTCTCCTTTTCCCTGCCGAGACTTGCAGTCTTTATTTAGGTGTCCTTTCTTTCCACATTTCTAGCACACTATCCCCCATATGGACTTTGATCTGCCTTTCCTTGACTTACTGCGATATACTGGGCTCTTTCCTCTTTCTATTTTTCTTCCCCTACTCTCTACAGTTAAATAATTACCTAATGTCTCACTGGAGATTTTCCGTCGCATTTCCTCGCTAGGGATTGCACCGACAATATCATCAAACTTTAAAGTACTAGATCCAAAGATAGAGTTACTAATGGACATAACTAAACCATTCCAACTTTCTGGAAATGAACATATAAATAAAAAATCCCTAACTTCATCATCAAAGGTTACTCCTTGTTATAGGGTACAAGAAGGTGAGAACTACGCAGCTAAGGGGATGTTGAGTACCTCAGGATTGGACTCAAAGGTTCAAAACCAAGCAGTGCAAGATGGATAGAAATTGGGCAAGCGAGAAATCTATATCCTCACTTGATTGATGCTTAAAAACCAACTTTTGGTGGTCCAAAAGCTTTTTTAGTGGGAAGGCGTGATCCAAATGGGATCCTAGAACACTCTCTAAGTTTTCATGAACTCTATAAAAATCATGCCAAAGATTAAAAGTCTTATAAAGATCAAGCTATCAGAACGAATCCTCAGAAAGTTGCAATGGCAATCAGCACGGATCAATGAGGGCCATCAATCGAGCACATAGAGTGGCGAACCATGGTAACACGCGCTGACACCAACCACCAAATGCAGGGAAAAATTTAAGCAGTGGTGGCAGTTTCTGATATGCGATTAGCGAAAAACCTCTCAGTGAAGAGAATCCCCAAGCACCCAGACCCAAAATAATTACAAAATGCGAAAAATATTGTTTCGGTTCCATTGGAGCAAGATTCCACAAAACTGCTAGGATATCTGATGGGCTTCGAGTTGTAAGTGGTGTCAACCAAGTTTCGCCCAATGCCATACAGCGATTGCCACGCATCCCGGGGAAGAGAGAAAGAGAACCGCTCACATCGGACGGGTAAACATCATGCTACTCAACCGCTCGATATGAATGACAACCGTGGGATCTAGGGCCCCCAGATCAATGGTGGGGACGCATTCCGATGGATGACTGGATTTGACAAGATTATAAAGCAAGATCACATAGGATTTGAAGTCTGATATGGACGATGCTTTTGCAAAAGGTCGTGTTTCACGGGAATTCTTGGAGTTAACTAAAAACGGTCGCTTCAAATATGTCCAAAAGAACTGACACTCATTCATTATGGAATAGGTTGCCACCTCCCTGTGAGGTGTTATACAGTGACTTATTACATAGGATAGAGGGATTCAAACGAACAGAGGTAGGGGAACTAGAAAGTCGGGAAGAGGAAACGAACAGTCAGGAAGCATATTGGCTTAAAAGCCACAAACTGACAAAGAGAGAAAGGGAAGCAAGTTAAGAGCAGTAAGTAGTAGGTAGTAAGCCAAAAGGAAAGAAAAGAAGCTGAGCTGACCTCCAAAAGCAAAGGCAGCATCGATCCAGAGTTAGGACAGAGACAGAGAGAGTTAGAGAGTTTGTGCACTCCAGAGAAGGCTTGAGAGGTTCAAGCGCACTCCTCTATAATGCTTGTCATGTATGAGTCTCAGATTGGGCTCATACTACTATGACCAATAGAGGTCAAGAGTCAGTAAGGAGAGTCTATGTACTCCAGAGACTTGGCGGATCCAAGTATAGTCTTACTGATTTGTATCTGTTGTGTGAGACTCAAATTGAGCTCACTGTTTTAAAAACTCTGCTTTCAAAACATAATAGAGAGGCCACCACTAAAGGTTGGACCAGCAGACATAGCCTAGGAGTATTGGGTGAACTCCTTATTAAACTTGTTGTGTTTATATGTGTTGCCTGTTATGTTTTCCTTAACTGCTTCATTGCCTATGTACTTCGCAATCTTATCGATCCGTTCATAAAATAACATAGGCACATCCATGCACATGAGTCTGTAATACCTTATTGTTTGTCTTAGATCAATTTCAGATCAATAAAACTCATTTCGGAGTATAAAAAAAAAGTCTTAGACACTCCCAGGATGCTTATAGGAGACTTAGCCCATAAGAATCAACTTGAAGGGCTAAGCAAGGTGGTACCATTCACTTGTCAGCGTCAAAATTTCAGGTGGTCCCAAAAACAAATTCACAGTAACAACAAGTGCACTGGATCTATGCATGGTACAAACCAGAGCTCAAGCTATGTCCAATGAGAAGATAGACACCCTTGAACAAAAGTTGGAGCCATTAACGAAGCAGATCCAAACCTTATAGGACACACTCACAAAGGGCAAGTCGGGGGAACAATCGGAGGCATATGATTTTAATGAAAACCTTGAGGGTGAGTCTAGCCATTCTCTTCACTTCTATGGAAACCACCAACAATCCCAGCCTCGACCACCCAAGCTGGACATGTATAAATTTGATGGCTCTCATCCGGCCACATGGCTAGCACAAATGGAGCAATATTGCACATTGAATCATATCAGAGATGATGCGACTAAGCTAAGTGTGGGAAGCCTGTACTTGGACCAAGAAAGATGGCGATGGTGGCAGTGGCATCAACACTGCTATGGAAGGCCAGTGACTTGGCAGATATTCTAAAAAGCCCTTTCTGGTCGCTTTGACCATGAATCTAACAATTTGGATTGTCTTACTAAGCTCTAACAGATAGGCACAGTGCAAAAATATATTAAAGCCTTTGAAGCATTAGCCTTCTGCACAGGAGGTCTAGGAGATGAATTCTACTTGAATGATTTTTCAATGGTCTCAAAGATGCCATACAAGCCCACGTATGACTGCAACACCCAATCTCATGGTTGCAAGCTTGCACGATTTCTCATGAAGTAGAACATGCGTTAGTGGCCCAGTCGACTCATCCAAATTTCATAGACAAGGGTCACCCCACCCAGGCTCTGAGCACTACCCAAACGCTTAAGGTGAAAAAGGTGTCACCAACGGAAATGGTGGAAAGAAGAAAGCAGGGATTGTGTTACTACTGTGATGAGAAATACTCCTCAGGGCATAAATGCAAGGAACCCAAATTCTTTCAAATTGATGCTACTAATCGCAGTTCATTTAAGGAAGCCCCACCATTTGAGGGACCAGAGGAGGAAGATGGCAACAACCAGCCAGACAATGAGATCCCAGCTACACCTGAAGAACCAATTATCTTGCTTCATGCTTTGGCAGGGACCTCTTCTCCCCAAACTCTCAAAATCAGAGGTTTTATTAAGCATCACCCTATCATAGTCTTGATTGATAGTGTCAATATGCATAACTTTATCCATCAAAGAGTCGTTGAAGCAGTGCATTGTTTTGTCAGAGCAGTCTCTAATTTCCAGGTCCATATTGTTGATGGGGGGACAATGAAATGTGAAGGCCGTTGTGAAAATGTCAAACTTCAAATGGGGGATTATCACCTAAAGACCCACATGTTTTCCATCAACATGGGTGGGTGTGACATTGTCTTGGGTGTTGAATGGATCCGCACACTCGGCCCAATCACAATGGATTTCTAGGAGTTATATATGAGCTTTAAGTATAATAACCACACACATACCCTCTGCGGACTCCAGGTAGGTGCTCCCTCTATCATCAGCTCGCATAGGATGGAAAAATTGATAAAAAAGGGCCACCATGGAGTTATAGACCAATTTAATGCCATCTAGGCCTTCGAACCCACTTCTCTTCATATTCATCCTGAGATGCAATAGGTCTTAAACAACCATCTGCCGGTCTTTGACAAGCCTCATGAGCTTCCACCCTTGAGAGGGGAAAATGATCATAGAATTACTTTGGTCTCCGAGGCACAACCACCAAATGTGCACCCATATAGATATCTTTTCACCCAAAAGAATGAAATTGAAAAAATCATCAAGGAACTCCTGGAAGTAGGTGTCATTTGTCCTAGCATTAGTCCTTATTCATCGCCTGTGGTCATGGTTTCTCAAGAAAGATGGGGAATGGTGTACGTGTCCAAACTTTAGGGACCTCAACAAGCTGACGGTCAAAGATAAATTTCCCATCCCGGTTGTTGATGATTTGTTGGATGAACTAAATGGGGCTCAATTCTTTACTAAGCTCGACCTTTGCTCGGGCTATCACCAAATTCGCATGAAAGAAGTAGACATTCCAAAGACTACATTCCGAACTCATTAAGGCCATTATGAATTCCTGGTCATGCCATTTGGTTTTTGTAATGCCCCATCCACTTTTCAGAGCCTCTTGAATCACCTGCTCAAACCATATCTCAAAATATTGTCCTTGTTTTCTTTGATGACATCCTCATCTATAGCCTCACCTGGGAAAAACATCTTCAGCATGTAGATCTGCTCTTGCAACTGCTCCAGAAGCATAAATTATTTGTCAAGATGTCCAATTGATTTTTTGGCATGGAAGAAGTTGAGTATTTGGGCCACATTGTGAGGCGTGAAGGTGTCAGGGTGGACCCCAAAAAGATCTAGGCAATGCAGGATTGGCCTCAACCAAAGACCTTGAAGAACATGAGAGGATTTTTGGGTCTCGCTAGCTACTATCGCAAATTTGTTCGTAATTATGGTCGCACTGCTAGACCCCTCACTCACCTTCTCAAGAAAAATTCATTCCCTTGGAATGATGAAGCACAACAGGCATTTATAGCTCTCAAACATACCATGTGTTCCACTCTCGTATTGGCACTACCCGACTTCACCAAATATTTTGTGATTGAATGTGATGCTTCAGGTATGGGTATTGGGAATGTCTTAATACAGGAAGGTTGACCCTTGGCCTTCACTAGCCAACAACTAAGTGGGACAAGTCTAGGACAATCTACCTATGAGAAGGAGATGATGGACATCTTACATGCAGTGGATACTTGGTGACCATAATTATTGGGGCGGCGATTCCAAATCCACACAGACCATCAAAGCCTTAAATATTTTTTGGAGCAACGCCTATCCTCGCCACAACAAAATAAATGGCTAGCCAAAATGTTGGGATATGATTATGAGATAATTTACAAGAAAGGGTGCGAAAATGTCGTAGCAGATGCTTTATCAGACCAATTTGAGGAGGAAAGCACCCCACTAGCAATCTCTCTTCCAATTCTAGAGTGGATTGAAGAGGCTCACAAGGAATGGTTTTCACATCCTTTGCTCTCCCAACTCATTAATAAATTGCAAGCGGATCCAAATTCCACAACGGACTACTCTTGGCAGGATTAGATTCTTTACTACAAGGACAAAGTAGTGATATCACCAACATCCACCCTCAAAAGTCACATTTTTGCGGAGTTGCACTCATCCCCACTGCAAACCATTCAGGCTTTTAGAAGACTTATGCTCGCACTCGACGTTCATTCTTTTCGACAGGCATGAAAAAGGAAATTCTTACTTTTGTAGTTGAGTGTGATGTGTGTCAATGCCACAAAGGAGAAACAGTCAAATCCCCAGGCACATTACAGCCATTGCCCATTCCAACGTCAATTTGGATGGATATTTCTATGGATTTCATTATGGGTCTTCCGAAGTCAGGCAATAAGTCAGTCATCATGGTGGTTGTGGATAAACTTTCTAAGTATGCTCATTTTTTCACCCTACCCGACCCTTTTACACCTGCTTTGGTGGCTCAATATTTCATGGACCCATTCTTCAAATTGCATGGCATGCCCACTTCCATTGTGTCTGGTCGTTTCCCGATCTTCACCAGTAACTTTTGGCAGAAACTCTTCAGGCTACAAGGCACCCAACTACAACTTAGTACTTCCTATCATCCCCAAACTGATGGTCAAACTGAAGCAGTCAACAAATTTCTGGAGACCTATCTCATGTGTTTCACTTCAAAAAAGCAACATCTATGGGTACAGTGGTTACCTCTAGCCGAATGGTGGTATAATACTAACTATCATGCCACCACCAAAATGACTCCATATGAAGTAGTTTAT
>APFE030481778.1:27668-66791 GCA_000404065.3 Pinus taeda
TATGCCCCTTGGTGGCTAGCGATTCCTCATAAACTTCCCTCTGATATTCCTAAATTTAATGGAAATCCGGGTGAAGACCCATCGAATCACATAATTACTTTTCGTTTTTGGTGTTCATCTAACACCCTCAATGATGATTCGATTAGGCTTCACCTTTTTCAGTGAACGTTAACTGGTCCGGCAGCAAAATGGTACATTGAATTGCCTAGAGCTTCGTTTGACAACTTCAGCACCCTCGCCACTACTTTTTTAACCCACTTTCAACTACCCATAAGGTATGAAATAGGAATGGAGCTCCTTACCAATTTTAAACAGACAATAGCCACTCACATATCTGATCATATTCATGAGTGGCGACGTCGTCGTTGAATGATAAAGACATATGTTCCTGATCAGCTTCTAGCTGAGTGGTTTATTAAGTCATTATTACCTTCTAATGTAGAAGATGTGGCCAAGGGAGGATTTTTCACTGAAGAGCAAGTCATTGCTCATGCACAATATTTAGACTTGATCTATACTCAGTCTAGCATGCTCTATGAAAAAATTCCTGACGCTCCTAGACCAAAATTTTCCGTTCCTCCCCCCCCGTCCCCCCCGCCAAATCAAACAAGGACTCTCATGTCAGCGATGGCGTGATTGGCACCTCAAGTACACAAACCACAAAGGCTCCATCTGGTAAATCCCTTGCAGTTTCTAGTCAAAAAGCAAGTGACAAACTTCTTGCCTTGGAGGTTAATGCCATGTCATCTGACAAGGGCAAAGAACCTAAGCAACCAAGGGGCAAGAAGAAAGGGGAAAACAAAAAGAAGAAACAGGAAGATTCGACTCCTGAGAAATCTTCTAAAAACCCTACTGGGAAATATAAATCTCGTTATCCATGTTTAATATGTAATGACGAACATTTCACGAGAGATTGTCC
The DNA here is from genome assembly GCA_000404065.3 of Pinus taeda. Taxonomy (NCBI): domain Eukaryota; kingdom Viridiplantae; phylum Streptophyta; class Pinopsida; order Pinales; family Pinaceae; genus Pinus; species Pinus taeda. Next base: position 28,588 of record APFE030481778.1, read on the forward strand.
ACATCGAGCTAAGGTTGCAAAAATTTTAAAGACTTCAACTGCCTCAGCAATGTTGACTGGTCTATTTCCAAACCCAGAAACCAACCTAGTTGCTATCGATCATGCTTCCAAATCCCAAGTGCTTATGTTATCCATCTCGAAACAGCAAAATGATGCTTTGATATCGACGAGGAATAAAGATTATGGGAATCCACAGATGTCGAAAAACAAGGCTACAGATCAACCCAGTAGTTCAACAACAACTTCGTCAGAAGTTGTGCCACCCATCATTCCTGAATTAACTATAAAGCCGCCAAAGGGAGTAGTACATAAATTGGCATTTAATCCTCTTGCCCGAGTAGCATAGAATTATAATATAGTGGAGGATCTGGCTCAGTCACCATCCACTATGTCGACACTTGAAGTACTGCAGAATTGCCCCCCCCAAAAGCAGGCTTTATTATCAACAATAGGTGGGATTGACCCAACGGATTCAAAACTTGTGGCCTTTAACCATAAAGGTTATGAACCTCAGTTATCAGCCCAACTCACTTTCCTTATACAGGTAAAATCCTTCAACAAAAATATTCATCGAACAATCATTGACGAGGGGGCATCTACCTGTATTATGTCAATGAGTTGCTGGAAAAATTTAGGCTCACCACCCTTGTCACGATCATCAACAAAGTTAAAAGTGTTCGATGGAAGGACATACATGCCATATGGGATATTAAGTAACTTGAAAGTTGAACTAGGGGGAAAGACAATAGAAATTGAAGTCGAGGTCATTGATGGAAACCTCAACTACAATATCTTACTAGGCAGACCCTGGATATATGCTATGGTTGCAGTTGTGTCAACATATTTTAGAAAGATTGCATTTCCCTTCCAAGGAGGAATTACAGTCATTGACCAACTAACCTTTTTCCCCAACAGTTCACCAGCTACTGGAAGCATTCTATTGATCCATGGAAACTCTCAAATGCTTCAAAATGTCAGAGTAGGTCTCCTAAAAGACCCTTCCTTAATGAGTATTTTTGCATTTCCGCCTCCGAGTAATCTGGCGGAAGTGGCCACAGTGGAAACCTGTCACATGATATCTTCTACATCATCAAATATTAAGAAGAACTCTGACCCTTTTGATAGTGTGGATCATCGCCAGGTGTTGCCCCCAAACCCTATAGAATTATTGTAGCAATCAATTTTCTCGACATGGGCAGCAAACCCAAATCAACACTCAGCGAGTGTTTGGATAGATAGGTCTCTAGATTATGGTACCTCTTCCGATCCTTGGTCTCGTATACATTCTACAAACAAAAGAATCATTTAGTCGAAGATGATAGGAGAGACGTCGTGGGAAGATTACCACCATCATTTCCACCTTCAAGATAACAATGAAGATTATTCAAGTGACCTTAATCATCCTTCAATTTTTTATTTTCTATCAAAAAACTATAAAACAAGGACCCCTGGAGAAAAATTTTAGTTAAGTCTTTTACTTGATCTCGTAAAAGAACCTTCATTCCATCCACCTCATAACCATGAGTAGTCTGGTGAATGTAATGAAGGTTGGGGGCATGCACCTAGTTGTAAAGGTAAGTTTCCTTGTAGGTTATGTGATTGGTCTGCCACACCGGTCTGTCACACTATTCACCTTTATCTATTCTGGACGAAGCCGTCCTACTTCACCGCAATGATGTCCATCTGGTTACAAGAGACTCTCCTTTTCATCATGCTGGGGGCATGCAAACCACACGAGCAAAGTTTCCACATGGTTCAAGCTCGTTAAAATAAATCCACCACTGAGCATATGTTAACGCAAGTTTCAAGCTCATTTAAACCTGCCTTCAGTAAACGACCTCTGTGATTGCCATGCTATCAGCCTTTTGAGCCTTGGTTGTGTTCTTCCATCACCTCCATTCTTTTGGTCGATCATATGCTTCCACTTGATTGTTTACCCTTTTGAGGAACAGCTACGACGAGTGGTCATGTTAGCCACCCTCTTCACACTGCCATGTTTTGAGAAGTTCTAAGATTACCTTGAACTGGTTCCAAGATTACCCGAACCCGTTTGCTACCCTAAACACCACTCGTTCCTCAAATAACAAGTCTACTTTAAACTCTTTTCGGACTCGCTAAATATGAAAATATTGTCGAGAATTTTTCCTCTCCAGCTCGCTAAAGTGTTTGGAAGTGCCATCCCTCCTTTGTTTTAATCTTTTTGGACCTGAGGGATTATCAAACAAAAAGATCGAGCGCTTGTCTTTTTCAGCTCACTAAAGTGATCGGAAAAATCATCCCTTTTGTATTATTTTAATCTTTTTCGGACTCAAGGGATTATGCTATGAAAAATAACTATTGGAGTTTCCTTTTCGTCCCTTTTCAAACTCTCTAAACATGAAAAGGACTGAGTTTTCTTTGTCGTTAAACTCATTAAAACAATAGTGACGAACTTGTCCATCCAGACAAGAACGAGTTTCACTGTCGCTAGGCTCGCTAAAACATAGCGACAGGTTTGCCCGAAGGGAAAATTATAGAAAAAACATATGTTATCCTCCTCAAGCTTGAAAAAAATAAAGAGGTACTGGTCAGCAATGACTGGGGAAAAAAGGGAAGAAAATTTGAATAATTTTATTGGTAGCAGGTCGCTCTTGAACATGACACTTTCACTCCATCACCATGATTGAGTCGGGTTGGGTTATTCCGTTCACCGGTCATATCACCATTGGTCCTCCACACCATCTATCTTTTGGGGTTAACGCTACCAATCCATTTCAGTGTCACTGACATGTTCAAGAGAAGTCATTCAAATAATTCACCACCCAGCTAATGCCTCATCCAATGTAATACCTTCACTCTCCATTTTTCATGACCGCCATTCCTGAACCTTGTATCATCAGACCGTTTTCACCTCCACAAAATCATTTGCTTCGTTTTGTGTCGTAGAAGTGGGATACATCAAGGATCTCCTACGACGAGTCACTTCTTGTCGACATCAGCTCATTATCCAAGAAGTTGACTTAGAAACAACACTTTTAGTACTTTGAAGCTTGCATGCCTCAATGGCAAGTTTCTCACTATCGGCGACAGGTTTACATCAATGGCCTTCGACCAAAATATTTTGTGTGGTGTTCGACATCGACTCATATATTCACACCACGTGAATTGTATTGTAGTACCTTGAGGGTCATTATCATTATCGATGATTCCTCTCGCGCCTGTTAACAGCTTACATCATTGGCTTGTAATCAGGCGATGTCTTTCCATGTTCGACTTTAGAACATCTTTTCACATGGATCGACTTGTACATCGAGCGAAGATTGAACGAGTTTGAAGACCCCAGATCTAGTTTCATCCATCCGGGCTGCGATATATTCAGGGAAATAAAGACTTCAAATGTACAAAAAAGCTGCACAGATGATCATCCAAGCTAAGGGGTGATGACTCTACGTATAAAGAATCATCGATCTACAACCGCAGATGGTTATCTGTTCCATGTACATGAAAATGAATTTATAAAATCTAAGCAGGGGAATGCCCACCTCAGCTAAATCATGAAAACAATATGATGACGATGCATTGTATTGTATCTTATTACAGGTCACCTTCCAATTCGAATACCTCGGATCCTCATGATAAAGCATTTCACATGACATCAGAAGATTTACGACCTCATGCTTCAGGGTGCAACTGTTATAGACATATTTGGGCACTGCAACCCCAATCACATATGTCGATAAAACAAGGGCTCTTTAACCCCTAAAAGTGTTGTTTCATACCCTAAAGGATCATGGTCAACTGATTACATTATTCCCCAGAAGTTCCACCTGAAACATCACTCAGAACTGGCCAAAACTGGACCATACTAAATGCTCCACTGTCAAGGTGCGATGCATCTCACCTACTACACGTGGGAAGTGTGATGCATACTGAAAAGGCCTTTTGTGGGGTGTGATGAGTGAGAATGGACAAATGTTCGAGACATTTTGCTAAGTGGATGCTCATGGAATCTCTAGAAACTTCTCCTATGACACTTGCCTCTCTGAATTCACCCAGGGATGAGTAAGAGATCATGAAATCTCCAAGTGGAACCAAGAACTATCAGTGGAATGACACTAATCAAAATCCCAGAGCTGACTCACACCTTTGCAAACATCTATAAATGGATCCCTCATATGAGAGATCTAGGGTCTGGAATTTTGTAATTTGTAAGGAAGTGTTGTTGGTTTCCCTTTGAGACATTGCATTGTTGGGTGATCTTGCTTTTCATGAGGTGAAGAGGGCTTTCATGCTAGGAGGATGATGCTGGATCAGACAGCTAGGTTGTAATCCTCTCTTCTACTTCTACTATCAATAAAGTTATTTAATTTTTCCTCCATATACTTGTGTATTTGTGAATCTTGTTATTTTTGAATGCAATTGTATGGTTAATTGTACTTCTGATTCTGCATTGTTTATGGTATTATAGATCTCTATGCTTTAATGGTGTTTTGTTGCTTTACCTCTACAGGTGTTCTTTAAAGCGGGACAAGTAAGAAAGGAGTGGCAAGCTCTATCAAAAGAGGGAGGAAAAAAGCAAGGATCCAAGCAAAAGATTCAGGTTGGTGCTATCTGCTTCTCTCTTATCTATCATACATAAAGGAAAACACAAGTTACTTTGAATTGTTTGTTTCTAAGATAGCTACCCATCTTAGTGGGACTAGCAGATCAAATAGACACTAGCTTTCCCGAATACACCATGGTATTAGATAGATGGTATTAATAAGAACCATGGTATTGCATGTATGAATCCTTTATAAAGGATAGAGACTCCCCTCGAGGAGTGTCGTGTATTATTTTGAAATTGAGCCCATCTCTATTGGAGGTTGCCCCCTCGAAGAGGCAAGTGAACATTGCTTTCCTTTCTGAATAATAAATACATGTTGTTATTTCCTATTGTTCTGTGTTTTGGGTATATTTCTTCGCCTATTTGGTATTCTGGTATCTTCTCGTAGGTCAAGAGCATAACACTATTCTATAAATACCTTTACTTCTAAGTAAATCCACAATGTAGGACCACCATTGGAAGTAGTCGGTGCTGTTAAGAATAACTTGGCATGGACTTTCCATTTTAACAGAAACTGATTTTGTAGATGTTGAAACTAAGTGCTCCAATGGAAAGATCTCGAAAAAATAGGCTAATTCAAAAAAACGTCTCTGAAAATGGCTTTCGGATGAAGAAGTTATGGCTTTTTGAAGAAAAGTTGTTGAAGATGCCGACGAAGTGCGTGAATGTGTGGAAACGAATGATAATGTTATATTTAAAAAAAAGTTCCCCCTTTTGCAAACTTAATCTAATTAGCTCACTTTAAAGAAAAAAATTTATGTGACTCCCTTATATAAATAGGTGAAAGTCACTTTTACAATGGTACTTTATGAGCTACCCACTAAATTTTAACTTAAATAAAATATAAAGAGACTTTAGAATTATAAGTGACTCACTTTTTATAATGGGTGGGAACAATTTTACATAAAGTAACGTTAAAACATAAGTTTCATGTGCTTTTTGAAAATGTAACTCAACAAAAAGAAAGACTTGAACTCAAGACCTCTATTCTCATAAAGTAACTTTGGACCAAGTGAGCTAGTTTAAAAGGTTAATAATTTTTGAAAAAGAGGAAGGGCTTTTTTTCTTTTAGTCACTGAAGCTTTGGGGTGTGTGCTTACTTGAAAAAGCTATTTTTTGCCTAAAAAACAAAAAACCACAAAAACCCAAGATGGACATACAAAAAAAAACAAACCTTCTGGCTTGAAGTTATCTTTAGCCGGAAACTAAATATTTTCCTCATTTTTTATGGTTTTCCGAGATCACACTAAGGCGCGGCGGAAAAGAGCATACACATGAGAAAAAAATTTCCTTTCTGTTTCTGATTTGCCCAAATCGTACAAAGTCGCGGGGCAAAGAGCATACGCATAAATGAAAGGTATAGATCCATTAGTAAATAATAGAGAGCTAAATAAATTGAAATAAACAGAGAGATGAATATCTAGAACTGTAAATAAAGAATGTATACTTCCAGATCTTATAAATGACATAGCTAGGGCTACCAGAAACCTTTTCGCGTGAAACGAAAGGGTTTCCTCACTGGAATAGATGCTCCTAACACAATAGAATGGTCCTCTCGGCTCGAAAGCAGTCATAAATAGTAGACCTAGGAAATGACAGTCAAATGCAGTTGTACCGGCTTCTAATTTGGATCACCAACGGATGCGGCCCTCAAATAGCTCTGATACCATGTAGTAATTTACAGGGTAAGTTCCTTAGATATAACACCAAAGGACACCACTCACAAACATATCACAGATCAATACACCAATATTCTTGACGTGGTTAAAACTCTCAAAGAGGGAAACAGTCCACGGCCTGAGCCAACGCGGCCACTTCAGGAAATTTATTAATAAAAGAATGAAAATTTACATAAGCTTCTCTCATGAACCGTTACCCTACAAATGACCCTCCATGCTCTTTAAATAGAGATCATGGACCAATCAGGTGTTAAGCCACGGATCAAGTGTCGGTAATACAGAGGAGAGAATGAACCATCGAATCACTTCATGTCTAGAACATATAGTGACCATCGGATTGTAAGTTAGAAAAGTGCATAGTAAATAACACTTTACCTAACTCTACACTAGACCAAGTTATACTTAACTATTTCCTATGTGTCAGAATATCCTAACAACAAATAGAGGAAGGGGGAGGCAACTAAAGTATTGCCTCAACCTTGAAGGGATCTACATGAATCCCTTCAGTAGAAATGATGAATCCCAACAATCGACCTGACGTGACAGTGAAAACACACTTATTCAGATTCAACCGGATTTTGTAGAAACAACATCGTTTAAAAATTAATCGAAGATGCTTGGGATGATCAATTCTCTTTCGAGAACGAGCAGCTAAATCATCCAAGTAGGTTTTGATAATATGTTTGATATTGTGGAAAGCATATGACATGACCCACTGATGATCGAAAATGGATTCAGATGAACCTCCAGATCAAAATTCTTCAAATACAAGTGAAAGTGGAATAATGTTGAAGTGATTGTGAATACGAAGCCAATGGTGCAAACCGCATGCAAATTCGAGTTTGGATTAAGGAAAATAGAGCCAATTAAAGATTTAGGTCAAAGAGTCAAAGCCCACATTAGCAGAACAGGTGGAAACCTGGGAAAGAGTCACAGGTTCTAGATGATGTCATCACAGAAGATGATGTGGTAATCAAAAAGATTGGTTCAGACCGCAGGTGATGGGGATCAGCGAGCAAGAGTGGAGATCGTCCGATAAAATGAGATGGATGCATATCGTGTCAAAACATGCACGCAGTTATCTGGGAAAACAGACGCGATATAATTATGAAAAAAGAGATAAACCCTTTGAGTTCTGACATGAGGGCGATAAATGGTTTATCGCATGCCCTCAAGGTAGGAATCGGTTTCAAACCAAAAGCACGTGATTCCACTCAGTGCTCGAAATGTAGCATCCTAAAAACCACTTTATCGAGTGACTTCGGATAATTAGTGAACGTGTTAGTGGGGGCACGAGACCGTGCGACAACCGTCAGATTCCACAGGATAGATCAATGGTGCAGGTTGTCCGGCTCAGTTGATGAGTGGGACGTGACAGCCATCACATGGTTTGTTCTCGAGATTACCGCCAGAGAGAGGTCGAACGGTCGAGGTCCACCCCACGCTCACCAATCCTTTGGTTAATACGTTATTTTTAATGTAACGTATTATTCCTTGATTAGCATAATTTGTAACTGTATGTGTTATATAAACACAATAGCATAGAAAAGTTGACGGGAGAATATATGGAACCATTCCAGGGGATATGGAGGTTAGAGTGACTAGTACGGTCGAGTGTATACTCATTTCGACTTGAAGATTCGAGTAGAACATAGTGGTGAGTTCCATTTTTGTGTTCGAGACTCTGTTTTTGAGCTCACACCTGTAACAACAAATTTGAAGACATAATACAGAGGTCAGCACTGGAAGCTAGGACCACAAGATGTAGCCAGGAAGTCTGGTGAACTCCTTTATCAATATTGATTGTGTTGATGTGTTTGATTGTGTTTTCATAATTGTTGAAAGTCTATGTTATTCACAATATTATCAATCCATTGCATTAAGTAACATAGGCCACTTCACACATAGTCTGTAATACCTTTTTCAATTTCGGATCAAGTGGTATTAGAGATTAAGGGTTTTAAGGTTTGACAAGTTTGTGTGGAGATTTGAATGCTTACTAGGTTAAGGCTCGGATGAGGTGAATGAGAACTTGTTGAGGCGAATCCAGAGATTGGAAGGGTCTTTTCACATAGAAGAATGACAAAAGATAATCCACTGGGATTAGAATCTCAATTCTTGGATAGTTTCATGACAATACGTGCTATGCTGGAAGAGATGTATAATGAGTTCAAAAAGGGTAAAGGTGAAGGCACTTCATCACCTAGACCAGACAAAGGAGCAGTGGAACCTTTTATTTTTGTCCCTCCAAAGAAAGAAGATAAAGGAAAAGGAGGAATGCTTCCTGCATCATCTCCTCCATCATCACCATCATCATTGTCTTCTTCTCATAAAACTAGTTCTTCTAAGAAGAAGAAAAAGAAAACCTCTTTGACCAAATTATATGTAAAATTCGATTTTCCAATTTATGATGGAGAACTTAATGCAGAAAAGCTAAATAATTGGATGAGGCAAATTGATGTATATTGTAGGGTGTAGAAAGTTGATTCAGAAAGAAAGAAGATCCAGTTGGCTAGCCTTCGACTTGGAGGAACTGCACTTGTATGGTGGGAAGGAAAGACACAAGCAGATCTACAAAAACATGGTAAAATCATTTCAACTTGGAATGAATTTGTTTCTACCATTAAAAATCAATTTTATCCTTTGGCTTACATGCAGCAAGCAATGATGAGTTGGCAAACACTACGTCAATTAAAGGGTCAAAGTGCACAAAGTTATACTCAGGAATTTCGCAAAAGAGCTTTAACATTAGGCATATCATTTGACTCACCATAAACATTATTAAAATATATAGGTGGTCTTCATAGTTATTTGAAGCATATTATACTTATGTTTAATCCCACTAGCTTAGATGATGTATCAGTCCAAGCGACTCATCTGGAGGCTAGAGGTAAAAATGTAAACCTAGATGTTGGGAAATCATCCAAATCTACTAAGAACAAGAATAAAGGAAAGAAGAAACTGAAATGGAAGGAGAGGAAAACAAACACTGTAAAGAAGGAGAAACCTCCATGCACTCATTGTTAGAAGGAAGGACACGATGAGGCACACTGCTGGTCTTTGCATCCAGAATTGAAGCCTAAGAAGTTCGGGGGTAAAGAGGCAAAGAATGTTGCTGCTATTCAAAAGGACTTGGGGTCAGACTCAGGCGATGAAACAACAGTTGCAACCATGGGTATAAAAGGTAAAGATTCTAAATCATCTACAAGTAATTCTTCGTATTCTGTTGATGATAAAAGTAGTGAGAGGAAAATGATCTATTTCATATTAGATTCATTTCCAAGCACAATAAAATTGACACTTTATTTGATAGTGGATCACAAGTTAATTTATTTTTGAAACAATTGTAAAGAAGTTGGGTCTAGAAACAAAACCTCATAAAAATCCATATCCATTAGGTTAGGTGTGTGATAAAACCAAGCTACAAGTTACGAGACAATGTAAACTTTGGTTTGCTATTGGGTCAACGTTTGTATATGAGGTTGATTTAGATATAGTTCCATTGGATATATGTGGAATTGTACTAGGAATTCCATACTTGTACGATAGAAAAGTTATCTTCTATCAAGCTGAAAATAAGTATCAACTCACTAAGGATGGAACTGAACATATTGTAAGGGCTCATAAAATTAAATATAACTTCTCTCTCATAAACTAAGGACAGATGAAAAGAATAGTGAATTCAAGTAAGAAATTTTTATTAATGATTGTAAAAGCAAAAGATCTTGATAAATCCAATGTATTCCAATGTTGTAATCCTAAACGGAAAACAGATCTAGTTAAGGTTGTTTCCAATTATGATATTATGTTTAAAGAGCCTAAGGGGATTCCACCCAAGCAGGAGATAGCACATGATATTTATTTACAACAATATGCTCCATTACCTAACATTGGAATGTACAAGTTATCAGCTCTAAAGAATGCAGAGATAAAGAAGCAGGTACAGGAGTTTCTCGATAAAGGGTTTATACGACCAAGCACAACACCGTGCAGATCACCAATTGTATTGGTGCGAAAGAAAGACGGTTCTGGAGAATGTGCATTGATTTTAGAGCACTAAATAAAATTACGATCAAGAATCGTTATCCTCTTCCTCGTATTGATGATTTATTATATAAATTAAAATATGCAGTTTACTTTTCTAAATTAGATTTGTGAAGCAGCTACCATCAGATCAGATTTGCAGAACAGGATGTATGGAAAATTGCTTTCAAGATGAAGCAAGGACTTTATGAATGTTTGGTTATGTCTTTTGGCTTAACTAATGCTCCTGCTACGTTTATGCAAGTCATGAATGATGTATTTAGACCATTTATTGATGATTTTGTAATAGTCTATTTAGATGATATTCTTGTTTTTAGTAAGACATGGGATGAACATGTAAAGCAGGTTTTAGATGTTTTAAAAAGAGGAAATCTCTATGTGAAACTGTCAAAATGTGAATTTGGCAGGACATATTTGAATTATTTGGGTTATATTGTAGGGGGTGGTGATTTGAAGATAGATCCCTCTAAGGTTGAAGTCATTGTGAATTGGCCTAAACCCAAATCTGCTACAGATGTTAGGAGTTTCTTAGGGGCCACGCAATATTGGAGAAAGTTTACTACTAACTTTTCGTTGGTTGTAGCTCCTTTACATGATTTGACAGTGTTTGAAACAGGTGCTTCAGTGGGGAGGAAACAACAGAAAGCCTTCGACACCTTGAAATAAAGGATCCGTACAATGCCATTACTCACACTACTAGATCTTCAGCATCCATTTGAGATCGAGACAGATGCAAGTGACTATGCCATGGGGGCAGTGTTGATGCAGCACAGGAAGCCTATATGCTTTCATTCTGAGACATTTACTTCTGCAGTAGTTAACTATCCTACATATGATAAATAATTGTATATATTAGTTCAGAGTGTTAAAAAGTGGAAACATTATATAATGGGTAAAGAAACAATCATACACACAGATCATCAACCGCTTCAATATTTACACTCACAAACTAAATTGCAACAATAAAGACATTATAAGTGGATGGTTTTTCTACAGAAATTTCATCTTGTTATCAGATATAAGAAATGCATACATAATAAGGTTGCAGGCATGTTATCAAGACCAATCATAAATGCATCCACTATACTTAATCATAATTCAATAATTCATTAAAGTTACATTGAACAATATGCTCAAGACACATATTTTAAGGATGTATATGCAACTTTAAGTCATGGAAAGTAGGTAGAAGAATTGGATTATTATATAAAGGAAAAACTCTTATATCATTTGGGAAAGTTTTGCATTCAACAAACTAAAAGAGTTAACATAATTCAAGAAGCACATACTTGTCTCATATCATGTCATTTTGGTGTAAGTAAAATAGTTTAACACTTGCAAAGGTTATGTTATTGGCCACGAATGCATGAGATAGTTTCTAGATATATCAAAGGATGTACCATGTGTGCTACAAGAAAGCTAAGTAATAGAAAATTAGGCTTGTATACTCCACTCCCAATTCCTTCTCATCCTTGGGAAAGTGTTTCCATGGATTTTGTTGGGGGATTTCCAAAGTCTACAAAAGGTCATGTTTATTTGTATGTAGTTGTGGATAGGTTCAATAAGATGTGTGTTTTGATACCATATAATAAACATGTCACAGTTGAATAAATTGAAAAGTTGTTCTTTCAAAATGTATGGGTTCATTTTGGGTTACCCACTTCTATTGTATCTAATCGAGATTCTCGATTTGTTAGGAAATTTTGGTCAAGTCTATGGGAGTTAATGGACACAAGGTTAAAGAAGAGCACAACATTTCATCCACAAACAGATGGTCAGACAGAAGTGGTCAACAAGATAGTGATAGAGTTGCTTCGAGGATATTGCAGCAAGCATCCCAAACTTTAGGATGAGCATTTGTGTTATGTGAAGCATGCTTACAACCGTGCAAAACATTCTTCTACTTAGAGATCTCCATTTGAGACTTGTTTTTGTTTTACACCAAAGTCTCCCTTAAATTTTTTCTTTGGTAAAGACATAGCAGTTGATGGACACGGTGATGTGGACAAAGCAACCAAGTTCAATTAACAAATCCAAGAAATTCACCAGGTAGTATAGGAACAGCTGGAAATAAGCCAAGTAAAGTATAAGGCACAACATGACAAGCATCGAGTTGAGCATAGTTTTCAAGTTGGTGATCAAGTCTAGTTGTACATAAGCAAGGAAAGGCTACAAGGGGAAGGTAAAAAGTTGAAACAAATTAGATATGGTCCTTTCAAAATACTTGATAAAATTAGTGAAAATGCTTTCCACATTGATCTACAAGCTTATATGCAAATCTATTCAGTCGTTAATGTTGAAAACTTGAGGTTGTATGAACCTTCATTGATTAAATATCCCGAAGAGCAAGTTTAGCTACCTTCCACCGAGGATCTGTTACTTGAGCATCTCAATGAGTTACAAGAGGACATAGTGCTTGACAGGAGGATAAGAACGTCACGACAAGGGGATGTTGAGTACCTTTTATTTGGACTCAAAGTTACAAATACAAGTAAAGCATGATGGATAGAGATTGGACAAGTGAATCCTCACTTACTCGATAGCTAAAAACCAACTTTTGGTGGACCAAAAGCTTCCAGTGGGGAGGAGTGATCCAAAATGGATTCAGATGAACCTCTAGATCAAAAGTCTTCAAATACAGGTGAAAGTGGAATAATTTTGAAGTGATCGTGCATACGAAGCCAATGGTGCAAACCACATGCAAATCCAAGTTCAGATAAGGAAAATAGAGCCAATTAAAGGTTCAGGTCAAAGAGTCAAATCCCACGTCAGCAGAACAGGTGGCAATCCGGCAAAGAGTCACAGGTTCTAGATGATGTCAGCGCAGAATATGATGTGGTAGTCAGAGATTAGTTCAGACCACAGGTGGTGGGGATCAACTAGCAAGAGCGGAGATCGTCTGATCAAAGGAGATCGACACATATCGCGTCGAAACATGCAGGCAAGTTATCTGGGAAAATAGACGCAATATAATTATGCAACAAGAGCTAAACTCTTTGAGTTCCAATAGGAGGGCGATAAATTGTTTATCGCTTGCCCTCAAGGTAGGTAGTAGTTTCAGACAAAGAGCACACAATTCCACTCAATTCGCAACATGTAGCATCCCGAAAACCACTTTATTGAGTGCCTTTGTAGAATTAGCGAACGTGCTAGTGGGGGCGCGAGACCACATGACAGCCGTCAGATTCCACAGGACAGATCAACGGTGTAGGTTTTCCGGCTCAGTTGATGAGCAAGACAGAACAACTGTCAGATGGTTTATTCTCGAGATCAGCACCAAAGAAAGGTTGAACGGTCGGGGTCCACCCCGCGCCCTCCAGTCCTTTGGTTAATACGCTATTTTTAATGTAATATATTATTCCTTGATTAGCATAATTTGTAATTGTACATGTTATATAAAGACCATAACATAGAAAATTTGACGAGTATATGGAACTGTTCCAGGGGATCTAGAGGTCAGAGTGACTAGTACGGTCAAGTGTATACTCATTTCGACTCGAATATTCAAGTAGAACATAGTGGTGAGTTCCATTTTTGTGTTCAAGACTCTATTTTTGAGCTCACACCTGTAACAACAAATTTGAAGACATAATACAGAGGTTAGCACTGGAAGCTAGGACCACAAGACGTAGCGAGGAAGTCCGGTGAACTCCTTTATCAATATTGATTGTGTTGATGTGTTTGATTGTGTTTTCATAATTGTTTAAAGTCTATGTTATTCACAATCTTATCGATCCATTGCATTAAGTAACATAGGCCACTTCACACATAGTCTGTAATACCTTTTTCAATTTCGAATCAACTGAAAAGTAACTCTAGCATTCTTAAGGCCAAAAGGCATCTTCTTATATGCAAATGTACCCCAGGGGAAAATAAAAGTTGTCTTATGTTGATCTTCCAAACAAATAGTGATTTGATTATAACCAGAAAATATGTCCATAAAAGAGAAAAGCTCATTACCTGCACACTCATCGATAATCTGATCAATAAATGGTGTGGGGTAATTATCTTTAGGACAAGCCTTATTCAAGTCCCTAAATTCAATGCACAGACTGATCGTTCTTTTCTTCTTGTCAATAGGGATTGGATTCGAGACCCACTCTGTTAAAGGTACGGGGTATATGAAACTCGCCTTAAGCATCTTTTCAACCTCAGCTTTGATAGCTCATTCTTTCTTAGGGTTTACCGGTCGAAGCTTCTGGTGAATAGGTTTTTCATTTTCTTATGTCTTGATCTCATGTTTGACTATAGATGGATCTATCCCAGGAATTTCCTCTTAAGACCAAGAAAACACATCTCGAAACACTTTAAAGAGATCGGTATAAATTCGAATTTCTTCAGGGGAACAATCAACTCTAATGAATACATTCTCGATAATGTTTGGATTCCTAGAGATGTTCACTGGAATAGTTTTTGAAATGACAGACATGTTACCTTCGGCCGAAAATTGTGTTGGAGCCAAAGGATTTAAAACTGTGTGAACTTCACCAGTAGATGAAGGACCGGACAAGCTTGATTCTACTTTTCGCAAATCAACGAGTGAATATGACCGATGATCAAAATCATCCCAAGGCCTCTCCACACCCATCATTTCTTCTAGAATTGCTTCTTGGGATGGCAACACAATATCTAGGAAATCCATAACAAAAGTTGAATCTAGAGTCCAAGTCGGAGCCACATCCCCATCCAACTCCTCCGGTGAAAAAGGAGTAGGATCAAAGTCTGCAGTGTTGACTATAGATTGATAAGAAATTTCAGCTGCAGACATAGGAAATTCCATTCCACCCATTTTTTCCTCAACTAATGTGGTGGTAGAAGAGGGTAAGGGCCAAGGATCCGAAAAATAATGAGTTCTAAAGAACTATCTTCGAGAAGATGCCTTGGAAGATGAAATAGCATTAAGTCAATCAATAGGAGTAGGAAAATCAAAGGTACCCATTAAGTAATAATACATTCCAACTCCTATATTCTCAATAGGTTGTTTAGGATTGTTCACTAAGGGAATAATAGATTCAAAAGATGCATTGGATTCACATGGAGTATAATCCATTTGATCAACCGTTACAATTCTCCCTTCATGAGGAAAATAGAGGATGTGGAATAACGATGATACAATAACATCCATCCCGTAAATCCAACATCTTCCCAAAATGAGATTATAATCCAAATTTTCATCAACTATTTCTACTTTGATATTTATAACCTTGCCCCCAACACAGGCAGGAAAAGCTGGAATAATCCCATGTGGCCTATGAGAATGACCATCAAATGTTGTTAAGAGAGTAGGTGATGGGCCTAAGGTGATCCAATAGCCTTCCAACATGATATAGACATTACGCATGTGGAAGCTCCCTCATCAACTATGGTTTGAAAGATATTGGTCTTTCGGTATGTAGACTTGATTTGAAAATCCATATGATGTGGGAGTCTCTTCTTCATACTCGACATGTCAAATGTAAGGATAGGAGAGTTCTTTGGATCTACCGCTTTGATCACAGTGATTAACGCACTCCTTTATGTTGGGCATGACTGGAGTGCCTCTAACATTGACATAGCACAAGGACTCTGAGCCAGATCTTCTACAATGGAGTAGTTTTGAGCTTCCTTAGCATTGGGGTTGATTTTCAAATGCTTTGCGGAGCCTTTTGGCATCTGAGCTATAGACTCAACTACGGACCTCTTGATATGGAGTGGCTCTAAAACATCAGGAGTATTCTTGGCCTTAGATGATTCTATTTCACCTAATCACATGAATGTGTAGAAACGTCAATATTTGACCTCATCATATAAACATTTGATGGATTTTCCCGTTCCTGGTTTCCCCCAGTGGGGGTACTAGTACTAGCATTTGCACTAGCTAACAATTGTTGCCCTTGGGGAAAGGGTTAGCTAGCATAGCCTAGGAGCTAGAAGACCCTTGTTGAACCAACAAGTGTTGAGCATCCTGAATCTTTGGGCAAAGATGAGACATATGGTCACCATTGCATAACTTGCATGGAAACTTCACTTTCTTCTTAGACTTCACTTTTTTACCCTCCCCAACATTACTATCGGATTTATTTGCATTACCCTTCCCATCATGATTCTTCTTCTTACCATGTCCTTTCTTCTTCCCATCGAATTGTTGGTTTCCTTTGGGTTTACAAGTTTGAATGGCATTGATAGATGAAGGTTGAGAAGGCATGGGCATTAATTGCAATGCCTGAAAAGAAGAAGCAATGTGCAAAGGCAACTGCTGAAATTGGTTTAGCAAGTTAGTCATGCTATTATCAATTGATATGACTAGCCCGTCGGCATGGGGACCTAGCTTCAGCTTGGAAAGGTCAGCCTTAGAACTAGGAGCATTAGAAAAAAATTTCTCAAGAATCCCAAATTGAGAATATATGAGTTCTTGTTGTTGGGCTCTAAAAACAACATGATCTTCGATGAATACACCAAAGAGTGATACATCCTTAGATATTTTAGGCTACAAAGATTTTAGAAACCATTCAAGAAGGAATTATTGTGGAATATCACTTTAATGAGCCTCTTCCTTCTCCTTCATTCGTGGATATAATCATAAATGTGGGTTTTATGGTCTTAGTGAAAATTAGCTAAGAGCTCAATTCTAGCATCATAACGAACATGCAACTGAAAATGGCTTAAAAATATGGTGTCCACGTCACCAAATGAAGTGAAGGTGCCCCCTGGAATCTCAATATACCATTTAATCACATTCTCGTTTAGGGTGTGTTGAAATAGTCTCAACCTGATTGAATCACCAATCAGGGAGTTTGACAAACACCATAAATGGAAAGTGGTTATATAGTCTTCCGGATCTTCACTGGTCTTCCCTTCGAATTTGGGTATGTCTGATGGAATTTTGGTTGGAACCAGAGGCCAATCTAGGTTGTATCGAATAGGATCATTAGTCAACTTTGATAGATCTGGAAAGTTTAAAGTTGCCAGAAAAGGTAAGCGTGGAGGACCTTGAGGATTACACCCACTCTGTGAAGAATTCCTATGTTCTGAAAAGAATATCCTGGATTTGTGAAGGCACTAGGTTTCCTGAGGTGATTCGTAGAAATTCCTGAACCATAAGGAAAACCTTGTGGCCGAGAAAAATTCACAGTTTGTCCAACTCCTGCTGAAAATTTGTCATTTCAGTGAAATTTCCCCCTAGTGAGGTATTAATGGAGCAGAGAGCCATTGGTAAGGGTTCCATGCATTAGCAAAGAGATAAAAACTATGAAATGAACTCATGGAGGAGTACGACAGGTTCCCCTATTGGCCAAAAGAGAACTGATTCCCAGCTCCCAAGCTACTAACAACTAGATTATTCCATCCTTGGAAAATATTATAACCTTGACCTATGGAGGGAAAAGGTATTTATCCTAGAGATAGATTAGAATCTAGTATATGACCACTCCCAAAAGGGAAACCCTGAAAGGAAGCTGACCCACTTTCCATGGAAGTTGTTATCACCCTAAAATTCTCTAAAACTTGAATAGTTTACATTTGTTCCTAAGTCATAATGTTAGATGGTGGTTAAGTCACTTTTATGGTTTTTAGAGTCTAAGTCATAGGGTTAGAGTCTCATTTCCATCATGAAATAAAGTTCAACAGCCTTGTTTTACACTTTATGGGTCCCATATCATGTTTTGAAAGTCATGTGTTTAGCCATTTTGAAAAAAAATTGAAACTAGCTACGAATCTACGTTTTCGTAGCGCAGACAGTGTAAAAAACCAGTTTTGCGCTACGAAATCACTGAAGCAACCTGTTTCAGCATAAAAGACTCTGTTTTTTTCTTTTACTAGTCAACTTCCAGAAGGGTTCATAAGCGGCTAAAAACTCAATTTTGAAAATTGAAAGAGGATATTCTTCCTAACATACTTAACTACAAAAACCTCTTTCCGTTTCTTCAAATTCGTTATGAGGTGGGATAAATTTATGGTTAAACTTGCGCTATGAAACTGCTAAAAGCCAAGCTTTGTATTCGGGTTTTAGCAGTATTTTTCAAGATCAGTTTCTGGTCACAAGAAAAGGTATTTTAGAATTCTGAAGGAGGTTTCTCTTAACCAACTCTCTAGCTACAATAACCTATCTCACTTTCTTCATAAGTGTTACCAGTTAGGAGATACTAAGCTTTATTTGAAACCCTAATTTCAGAGAACATATTTTTCCTGTTTTACACGTGTTTTTGAAGGACAAATTCTGGACAGCTAGAGAAGTGTTTTAAAAAACCAAGAGAATTTTTTGTTCTAGACAGAATGGATTACAAAAACCTCCTTCAGTTTCGTAAAATATGTCATGGATGAGAAGATAAAGGCTCTGTCCCACGTGCTAATTTTCAAAGATCCTAAACCTAAAAACAGGGAAACATGTTCCCTAATTTCTAGGGTTTATCATCAACAGTAAGGTGACAACGTGGGAGGCTTCATAGAATTCGACCTCATGAGGTTGTAGCTGTCAAAGAATGCATTCAATGTTTAGTTAAGGTGGTTTAGTCATAACAGATGAGGAGTTACACTCCTAATTGTTTTAGGTCTCTAGAACTGCTAGTTAATAGTCAGTTATATTAAATAGTTGGTTTTAAGTGTCAATAGGTGTCAGACTAGGAAGAATTCGAATTCCCCTCATGTTGGAGGAAGGAATCTAAGTCATGTAACGAACTCTATATATGGGAGAAGATGTAATGCACTAAGGGTTGGAAAATGTTATAGAAAAAGACTACTTTTGTAAATGTTGTGTAGGGACTGATATATACAGAAGCAGTTTGACTTTTCTAAATCTGAGATTCTTAGTGTACTTCAGTGAGCTTTATCTTTTATCTTTGATATGTTTTACTTCCATAGTCTTAATGCTTATTACTCAAAATTCATGGAGGAACATGCTCTGACTTCCTTTAAGTGTTAAACTATGGTGAATTGAGTTCTTGGGTCCTATCTTTGGATGTTTGTCTTCAATGTTTTAATACTTATTACTCAGAATTCATGGATACTCATGCTTTGACTTCCTTTAAGTATTAAACTCTGATGAATCACTTTAAATACTTTCCTTTTGAACACCTTGATGTATCATTACTCAGAATTCATGCCCACATGCTCTGACTCCTATGAACTTCAAGTTATTGAGACTTTCCTGAATGTGTTACTCTTTCATTGAAGTATATACAAGCCTCAATTTTATAAGAGTGCTATTTTTTATCTTTATCTCTGTCACTGAATCCATAGCCCAATGGTAGCAATTCTCCATCTTTCAACCTATAAACATATAAAATCATAAATCATAGAGTTAGCCATCTATCTATATCTTTAATCAATATCATTAACCTTGAGAGATCCCTCTCAGGCTGAGGAGGCTAAGCCTTAGCCAAAATATTGGTTTGAAATAGTTACTCAAAGTCTTCCTGATTAGCAGCCTATCAGGGTCGGGTTTTTTGATAACATTTTGGTGCATCTGCTGGGAGTCTGAAGATTACTTATTCTCGAAATCAAGAAATTGAACTTTTGAAGGTAGTAGGAGCTCAAGAATCTTTTCGAGGCTACAAAACTACCTTGGCAACTCCATTGTTGACGAATTCAAATTTCATAGATTTATGGTGATTCTACTGAACTTATGAAGAACTCAGATGCTACCATTCTTGTTTCAAGGTACTGTTGTGGCCACCAACAATCCCCCTCCTTATGAAGTGTTATTGCTAATACTAAATAAGTGGGGACCCTCAGTAAAAATCAAAAAAATCAGTTAGTGTTACATTTTCTTTTTTAGATGAAACTTACAACATCATGGACTTAGGAAAATACCTTGAAAAATCTAAAAAACCTAAGTTTCATAATGAAGAAAATTAAATTCACTCCTTAAGAGATGTTGCATCGCATAAAGAATGATAGGATACACCTTCTAATGACAAAAAGTGAGATTGCGACGTGAAACCTCATCGCATCGCATGCACTAAAGAAACACTCGCATTGAAAAACTCTAAAAAAAATCGCCGATATGCGATATCGCATATCGCGCATCGCAAAAATCACATGAATCACACATAAGGATTATAACAAACTGTGATATTGCGATATTGTGATATTGCAATACTACAACACTACGATACTGCAAAGTTGCGACGTTGCGATGTTGCGATACTGCGACCTTGCGATAAAAAACAGCACGATGATGTTGCGATTCGCGATACAGCAATCTGCGATATCGCAAAGCAAAATCGCAGGACCCCTCCATCGCAGTTGGTTCTGGCTCATTATTCGAGAAAACTTTTTCAGCCAAGAGTTGGTCATGTATTTTAATGCGAATTAATGAGTTATTGCCACTTGTTAATGAAGTATGGTGTTGTGTTTTTCGAAGAAATAGTTCACGTAAGGTGGCATGTTTTGCATATCTTCGGCATTTAAAAGTTTTCTTGTCATTAGTCTGTTATCATTACTTCCACCTCAATGTAAACTGTAGGAAAGAAAGACGAAGCGTTATACAGGGTAGTATGCAGAAAACTATGAGGAGGAAAGGCAGCGCCCCAATGTACATTTCGGAAGGCACACCTAATCCACTTAAGGAAGAAAAAGAGCCGCGGAACTCTTCTGAGGCATCTATCACAGATTTCTCATATACATCCATGGTCGAATGGGTATTGAACGATGCTGATACCAGAAATAGACAGTTTAATTCTCAGGGTCAAGAGCTCACGGAATCACTATTTTTACAAATTTTGAGCTTTATACCGAATGAGAGAAAAAGGCGCAAGAGGCAAAAACCGCATCAGGGAAGCCCAGATCAAGAAACAGAGGCAGTTTCCGATGCGCGATTAGCGCTTAACACTAATCGCGCATCGCTAAGAAAAATTGTTCGAAAAGGAAGGCCCCTAGCTACTCAGTCATCTGCAAGCCCCGAAAATTGCAAGAAATCAGCGATAGAAACAAACTGGAAATAGAAGACTAAAGGAAAAGCAGAAGCAGTCCAAAGGTTAACCTAGTTGAAATGGGATTTTTACCAGGCATACATGGTAATGATACATATTCATTGGATGATTCTCAAGTATATCATCAATTGTACTGAGAAGATAATGCCAGCTCTTCCCGATTTTGTTTTCTTGACTCAACCAAAGACGGAAGACAGTCAGCCGACTCCACTCAGGAAAATATTGAATGCTTACGACATTAAGGAGTAGATTTAGAAATAGTTAGATAGTAGATTTAATTTTAGAAATAGTTTTGCCTAGAAAGAGGACAGTCATTTAAACCGAATCCTCAATATCTGTAAATAAGTTATTTAGTTAGTAGTATTTAAACCATTCTCATGCATTTAGAGAAGGGTCCAGAAATTTATCAAAAACTTGTCCTCAGAACATGCACTTTTGCACCCTCAAAGGAGGTTTTGGTGAATGAATGGAACAAGGTTTATTTGATATCTGCTACTGATGTTGCACTTATGTACTGTTAGTGGATGTTAAATCAAGGAGAGAAAAATCAATTGTCGCTTGAAGCTTATGAGTAGGACTAGTTATAAATGGTACTTTTATCTCTTAACCATTTCTGCTTATGCGTTAAAGTGATATTCAGTTTTCAGTTGTTTATATATTACAGCATGAATGTCTAAGTTATCATTTGGCACTTTTGTACGGTGATAACTATTTGTTTATTTTTAGTGTATGAATAGCTCATTTATGCGATAAGTTTTCACAACTGTTTCGTCTAACGTTTTATACGAAGTAGTTCATCTTTATCGAATTATTTTCTTATGATAGCCGAATGATCTTTATTACTAGTTATTGTTTGAAATCTTTTTAGATCGCATAGAAGAAAGATCACACCTCGAGTTAGCATAAATTTCGATGTTTTTCTGTTTATTAGAATACAATAGCATAACATTAGGTTAGAATTAAGATAGAAGTATTCCATTTAGAACAGAAACACCCATCTTTCTCACACACACACACACTGAATTGGGAAACTGGTCCCATATCCCCAGTCGGACCCGCTATACCAAACGGATAAGGAGCTGCCAACCAAGGTCCAGACCGGGCGGGTATCCCCCTTGTTGTTGACCCGATTTTCGAGGCCTTCAACAAGTATGCATGTATAAATTTTTCAGGAATTCATGGTTTCCCAAATCATTTTCCCAAGGATACATATTTTTTAAGGAATGGTCCAAAATTTGATGGAGAAGATTTGAGTTTAAATTTGAAGCATATATCAGATTTCTATGATTTTACTGAGCTTCTTAGAGTCAAACATGAGGATGTTTGCATTATTTTGTTCTATGATTCATTTCAAGGGAAATGTAAACAGTGTATTGAAAGCTTTCCTGTCAAATCTATTAAGTCATTTGCAGACTTCTAGCTTATGTTTTTGGAGGAATGGATAGACAGAACAGAGTTGGTGGCAAACTTTCCTTCAATTCAAGGTTTCAAACAATATAATGATGATCATATTAATGAGGAAATAGATGGAAATTTTTCTTTGTCCTTGTCTTCTTATCTAAAATCATTTGAGTGCAAGACAGAAGATAAGATGAAATTTTTGGATGAAGTTGCTAAGAACATTGAGAAAGACATTGAAGGTTTACAAGGTCAAATTCAATCATATAGTCTTCATGATCATGATCATACTTTTCAAAAGCTTTCTGTGGCAGAATACAAAGAGAGGGTGTTGCTTCCTTTCTCTTTTGAGATTGAGGAAGAATACATTATTTTTGAAAATCAATTTGAGGAGCAGTTTGAGAGCACACAGCTGAAACCTTATGTAGATGATCAAAGTATTGGTGAGTCGTCCAAAGCTGCGGAATATCACAAGAAACATCAAGTTGATCATGTATTCTAGGATCCTATAGCTAAATACATGGAAGAGTTTTACTCTCTAGTGTTTTAATTTTTCTATGAAGATCAGAGGCAATTTCAGTGGTAGTGGCCATCACAATATCATAGCTGCTTTAAACTTCGATGCAGTCAAAAAACTCAAATATCAGATAAAACAAATGATTGGCTATAGTGGAAATTTCACATTGATTGAGCTGAAAGAAGTTTACAATTGATAGGGTAGGTAGGTGGGAAAATGCAAATAAGCTCAAGGTTGACTGAGCAACTTTTACTAGGTACAGTTTGAAGTAAATTGGGCAGAATTTTAGAGTTTTTATTCTTAAAGGAATGGATTGCAACACTGGAGCTACTAGTTCTTAGCATACCGTAGGGGGCACACTATCCCAAGTGGAGCCACTCTTATCACCCTAAATTTTTCTAAAACTTGAACAGTTTACATTTGTTCCTAATTCATAATGTTAAATGGTGGTTAAGTCACTTTTATGGTTTTTAGAGTCTAATTCATAGGGTTAGAGTCTCATTTCCATCATCAAATAAAGTTCAACAACCTTGTTTTACACTTTATGGGTCCCCTATCATGTTTTGAAAGTCATGTGTTTAGCCATTTTGAAAAAAATTTGAAACTAGCTACGAATCCATGTTTTCAAAGCACAGACAATGTAAAAAACCAGTTTTGCACTACGAAATCACTGAAGCAGCTTGTTTTAGCATAAAAGACTCTATTTTCTGCTTTTACTAGTCAACTTCCAAAAGGGTTCCTGAGCAGCTGAGAACTCAATTTTGAAAACTGAAAGATTTTTTTCTTCCTAACATACTGAACTACAAAAACCTCTTTCCATTTCTTCAAATTGGTTATGAGGTCGGAGAAATTTATGGTTAAACTTGCGCTACGAAACTGCTAAAAGCCAAGCTTTGTATTCTCGTTTTAGTAGTATTTTTCAAGATTAGTTTCTGGTCATAGGAAAAGGTATTTTGGAATTCTGAAGGAGGTTTCTATTCATCAACTCTCCATCTAAAATAACGTATCTCACTTTCTTCATAAGTGTTATCAGTTGGGAGATACTAAGCTTTCTTTGAAACCCTAATTTCAGAGAACATATTTTTCCTGTTTTACACTTGTTTTCCAAGGACAGATTCTGGACAGTTGGAGAAGTGTTTCAAAAAACCAAAAGATTTTTTTGTTCTAGACAACATGGACTACAAAAATGTCCTTCACTTTCGTAAAATATGTCATGGATGAGAAGATAAAGGCTCTGTCCCACGTGCTAATTTTCAAAGATCCTAAACCTAAAAACAGGGAAACATGTTCCCTAATTTCTAGGGTTTATCATCAGCAGTAAGGTGACAACGTGGGAGGCTTCATCAAATTCGACCTCATGAGGTTGAAGCTGTCAAAGAATGCATTCAATGTTTAGTTAAGGTGGTTTAGTCATAACATGATGAGGAGTTACACTCCTAATTGTTCTAGGTCTCTAGAACTGCTAGTTAACAGTCAGTTATATTAAATAGTTGGTTTTAAGTGTCAATAGGTGTCAGATTAGGAAGAATTCAAATTCCCCTCATGCTGGAGGAAGGAATATAAGTCATGTAATGAACTCTATATATGGGAGAAGATGTAATGCACTAAGGGTTGGAAAATGCTATATAAAAAGACTACTTTTGTAAATGTTGTGTAGGGACTGATATATACAGAAGCAGTTTGACTTTTCTGAATCTAAGATTCTTAATGTACTTCAGTGAGCTTTATCTTTTATCTTTGATATGTTTTACTTCCATAGTCTTAATTCTTATTACTCAGAATTCATGGAGGAACATGCTCTCACTTCCTTTAAGTGTTAAACTATGGTGAATTGAGTTCTTGGGTCCTACCTTTGGATGTTTTTCTTCCATGTTTTAATACTTATTACTCATAATTCATGGTTACTCATGGTCTGACTTCCTTTAAGTATTAAACTCTGATGAATCACTTTAAATACTTTCCTTTTGAATACCTTGATGTATCATTACTCAGAATTCATGCCCACATGCTCTGACTCCTATGAACTTCAAGTTATTGAGATTTTCCTAAATGTGTTACTCTTTCATTGAAGTATATACAAGCCTTAGTTTCATAAGAAATGTTATTTTTTATCTTTATCTTTGTCACTAACTCCATATCCCAATGGTAGCAAGTCTCCATCTTTCAACCTATAAACATATAAAATCACAAATCATAGAGTTAGCCATCTATCTATATCTTTAATCAATATCATTAACCTTTGAGAGAGCCCTCTCAGGCTGAGGAGGCTAAGCCTCAGCCAAAATATTGGTTTGAAATAGTTACTCAAAGTCTCCCTGATTAGCAGCCTATTAGGGTTGGGTTTTTTGATAACAGAAGTCATAATTATGGAAGCAACTGATGGAAAAGTTAAGGGAATCGAAGGAATTGCACTGCTAGGCATTACAAAGGGGAAAGAACCAGTGTTGGAGGAAAAATCTTGGGTACCCCCACTCAAAGATGGAATGGAGGTAGAGCCAAATATTGCAGTGCTAGGAGTGATTGAAGGTATGGAAATTGTACCTCCTCCTTGTATTAAGAAAGGAGTATGTTCACTAGTAGCACTCATAGTTGAAACCATGCTCCTAATAGTGGCCATCGAAGGAAAAGATTGATATAGAAAAGGGCTTGAAGGCCTGTGGTTCAAGGTCTCAACGTATAATAGAATGTCTAGATAATCAGGAGGGAGACGAGAGGAAGGAGTCACAGGAGACTTAGGGAGTTCTTCAACCTCTATAATGTCTTCTGATTGGAAGAGGACTCTAGAAAGTACTGGAGTGTTCCTCTCCAAATCTCGACTTACACTAGGTCTGTTCTATGAAACAATAGCTTGAGCTAGAGGATCAATCTCCGTTACGTCCACTACCACTGATTGGAAATCACCCTCAGAATTACTCCTATGCCTTCTAGAAGAAGGCTCAACACTCGTAGGTGAAAGCCCACGAAGCCTCCTAGACCGACAAACTGGTTGATCAACCACTTTTAATTATTTTAAGAGAACTAATTAAAGGCTCAAAAATTTTATAAAGTTATGGCCAAATAGGAGCAAAGAGCACTCTCTAACAAAGTCCCTAGAAGATACAGTCAATCAAGCAACTTCCAAGTATTTCTATTGCGGGTGATGAGGACCAGACACCAAAATACAAGAAAGTGAAATCAAGTACTTTCTGAAGATATTTTGGGATAATGACAGGCCAATCCTACTAGAGAAGGTGACATAAAAAGTTACGTTGACCCCGAGAGAAAAGCCTTTTCCAGTGCAAGTACCCAAGCTTCACAAGGGTACCCTCCATAATTACTAATGAACATGATGCAATGTCTGCCTCAAGTGTCGTGGGATTCCCCTCCGCAACGACCTATGTGGTCCTTAGGAATAGCAACAATGGACACCAATTCATATCAAAATCTAGGCGGAACAATCTCAAGGCAAGATCCAACAAGTAGGAGAGGGGGTATGTCTCTTTCCTTTTCTTCACTCTCCCTCGTGCTCGAATCCTAGTCATGGAGCTTTCCCGGTCTTTCTATCGACACTTGATTTCACTCATTATTCAACATCTATGTTTAACAATTTGAGTGGCCTTAGAGAGTTAACTCTCCACTCACCTACTCCAAGGTCCTAAAGAGCTAGTCTTGTTGATGTAATTAATGGCAAATCAAAAAACGTTCTAGTTATTTTTAATTAAGTGCTTGATTTTAAAAGGTTGTTCTTTAGGTCATGGGTAAAATGGGAGTGAAACTTGTGGTGTTTTGATGCAAAAAAAAATCAATAGAAACTTACTATATGCAAATGCAACTATTTTTCTTCGATGAAAAGAGATTTCTATAAGGTTCTACGAATAAACTTGTAAAAGCAAACAAACAAACAAAAACTCTTTTCAGAAAACATTCTCCACACACTCAAAATCTAACAAAAAGACTAAGATTCTTGGAGTGAAAATTAACTTAATGAAAACTATAATGATGGTGCAAGATTCTATGAATGCTCATATAATAAGAAAATGTGTTCCTTCACAAGAGAAATAGGCCAAGTTGACTACAAGGAGGGCACAAATTTAACGACAAACTTCCCTCGTAACTAAGCAAAACCAATTTAAAAAAGTTCACAATTGCTAAAAAATAATGAAGAAACCAAAAACAAAAAACTGAAAATAAAAAGAAAGGCAAGAATGATGTTTTTGTCTTTTTCTTTTTAAAGAACCCAAAGAAGTTCTTGAGAATACAAAGACTACTAAAATTCCAAGACCAAAAACAAGCATAAAGAGTCCCAAAATTCGCAAGCTATGCACATCATCAATATAATGAAACTTGAAACAACAAAGGACTACAGCCTTTCATAGATTCATCTGAATAGTAGTATAATGGACTTCATCAAACCAAAATAACATCAAGAAATACTTTCTAGATCACCAAAGGGGCACTCAAAAACCATGAAAAACAAAATATGTCAACCAAATAATGAAAGCAAACCAAAGCAATCTGAAAGTTGGGTAATAAACAAAACTGCAACCAGCTTCTTGTTCCGCGAAGTCGGAACAACCAAGAACTTCTACAAGAAGCCTTGAACCCAAAGCTCACACTGAAACTTTACTCAAAAAGAAAACCCTAGGTTGACTAGGTTTTTCAACAAGAAGAAGATTAAAAACTAAAAACTTGCATGAAAGCAGAGCTTTACTCACAGTGAATGACCAGAAAATAGCAAAAACCACTAGGCAACAATCTTAACTGAGTCCAAGATTTTGAAAAACTTATTCAAAATAAGGTATACATGACTATGAAAAGACACATAAGCGTGTATACGCGACTGAAACAAAGGAAACTCACATGTACGCAAGTTTCTTTGAAGAAACTACCATGTATACGCTATTGTATCCCCAGAAAAATGCATATATGAAGCTCAATAAAGAAAAACAAAAAATTCAAGCCTGATCCAAAAGATCATACTTAATGCCTAGGAAGAAAACAAGTCACAGACACTGTAAAATCAAGAAATCAATCAAGAAGGCCCTGATTAAGAAGAAGTAACCCAATCTAGGAAAAACAAGAATGTTTTCCCCAACAGAGTCACCAATTCTATTTCAGGTAGAATCACCCTAGGGTGTTGGGTTGAGAACCCTAATAGAGCGAAGGGCATATAGCATAAAGAGACACACAAACAAGTAGTCCTAATGGTTAAACTACTGAAGTAGGAAGAAGAGGTATTACCTAGAGTTCCTATGTTTGAGGTCGTTCCCGTAGGGTCCAAACTCTTTGCTTCTTCTGATGCCTTAAAACTTGCAACTTAGTCAAGCAAAGCATATACAACAGCAATAATAGAAAGCATGTTCATGATATAAGTGCTAGGTCATATAAGCATGCAAGCAGATAAACATTAACATGATATTTTACAAGAAAATCATGACATGAATTAATGCATAAAGACCATAATCATCAGGAACAAGACATCGCCTCTTTATCAATGTAAGCTAAACAAAATATGGAAGAACTACAACCTGAGTCGTCCGTCAACTCCAAACGAAACTGTCCTCCGGATCCATGCTAGCCAGGCCTTAGCAACCCTCCTCCATAAGTATACACAAGGATGTCATGAAGGGATGATGGACATCTCAAGAAGGAAAGAGGGGTTTCCTATGACTTGGGAGTGCAGAAGTCATAGTGATATCTTCAGACTTAATCAAGGATATAATCAACTATAATATCAATATCTAATCTTTCTCCTCCCTTAGGCCTTCCCATGGAGGTTTATTTATACGTCTCCAAATTAGTTTTTTCAGTTGGGAAACAGTTGGGCCACGGGCTATAGTAGGTGGGTAACAAGTAAAACTCGTAAACCGTACCTTAATTAAGGGAGATTATATATTTTTTAATGTTTTAACACATATACGCAAGTTGGGTATAGACTAACCTGTGTGTACACACGCTTTAGATAAGGAAAAATCGTGTATGGGATTTAAAACACTATTTTTTAGAAAATGGACCGAGTCTGGTAGGGAAGGGTTTCCCTAGGCCATATCATAGAGCATCAAATCTACCAAAGGTGGTAAATGGTGCTATAACAGACTTTATCACGATCGCATCGGCAGTGTACTCTGGATTATATGGGGCATTGAACAGGGCAGATGTGACATTTTATAGCCTGTGTTTTTATCCATTTGCATCTAGGAGTTGGTCCCAGTCGTAATCGTAATACGAAGAGGCTCAGCGAAGTTCACTTGACACATGGGAAATGCGATTATGATCGCAATAGGCGGAGGGACCGGTAGTAATGGAGGGAAATGACGGTAGGAGTTGTGATATGCGATTGTGCAATCGCATTTGGGATGGATTGTTAACACAGACCCGGACCCAAAAATATTTTAGAATATAACTTATAAATCTATCGCAATCGCAATATGGAAGGGGCTCTAGAGTTGACCTATTGTGTGAAACATGCAATTGCGATCGTGTGATCGCAATCAGTGAAGTGAAGAGGTATGGGAGCATGATGGTATTGAAACTTGTGACATGGTGACACATGGCTTGCGGGCCTAGTTTATACCTTGGGGGTTGTGGGTTATATATAATGCATTACGTACATTACAACGTAATGTATTACAAAATACTTTGCGACCATGTTTAATGATATGGGGAACAACTAGAGTTGGATTCTTTAACAAAAATGGATTATAACCAACGAAATGATATGGGATATGGCTAGAGTTAAATGGAAAAGAATGGTAAAATAGAAAATGGATAAAGTTTGGAAATATGAAGGGAGAATGAAATTAAGGCTGGAAAAGGGAAAAAAAGCAACCATGGGTTCACAAGACAAGTCAAATTTAATCTCAAAGTATTATAATTTAACAAAAAAAATCATCAATATGAAAGAGTATATTTGATCACAGATACTATTCAACACTAACATTGGCTCCAACTGGGGATGACAGCTCCTTTAGGAGGTGTCAAGAATAGCAGATCTCTAAATTTTCAAATTAGTGCCTAGTCTATTAGGTTTCTCTCAACCATTATCCTGCAACCAACTTATTCTGCAATCAAACCCAAAAGAAAAACCAAATTGTACACCGCTGCAAACCAAACTAAAATTATTGTAGGCTGAAACAATGCTGAAAAAACTTATCGCTAAAAAACCAAACCTATGTTACTGGAAAAATTGCTCAAAGTGTTGAGCTTATTCACACTCCTACTTACTCTAATTGATCCATAACCTGCTCACTCAAGTGATACAAAATTTCCAATGAATCTAAAAAAGGAGGTGGTCATTCACTACAATTCTTCTCACATCATTTGTGAGCAGACAAAATGATGTACATGTAGGAAACTCATAATGAAAACTGAAACCAAGACTTATGCTAACAAACAAAACAATGTTCACCTTTTCCCATGCTTACAAAATATTTCCCAAGGGGCCTTGAAAATCATGAAGCATTACCTCCTTTGATTACGGCAACAAATCAGTAAAAGGATCTTCAAATGGAGGATCTGACAAGTTACACTTCCTTTCTAGGCAGTCTTCATACCATGGTTTCAAATTTTCATCTACATCCTTGCTTTCCCGGAGCTTCAACTCAAAATTGTCGTGATAAGGCAGAAAGACTTCCTGTGACCTTTGTGATTAACGTGATGAGACTGTTGATGGACAAGAGAAAAATTATGTTTGTTGAACTAAATCTCCCTTACCCCTATTTTCACGTTAACAAACAACCAAAGGAGGACCACTCTAACTGCAAAACTCATCCAAATAATTGCTTACTAGATCACTGAAAATATGAGGAGGCTGTTGTAACCTCTTGTGGATCAGATATGATGAAACTGCATGATCTTGTATAAGCTCTTCATGTTCCACATTTTCAACTTCATTTTCAGACTGAATGTTTCTTGGTAACTGTGATTGCGAATTGAAAAAAGGCTCTATATTACAAACAACATTCTCAACAATTTCAGGAGAAGATTTCCAACTGTTGTCAACTTGCTTATTTGCTTCCTTGGAAACCTTATAGTTTTCTCTTATTTTTTCAAATGAGGAGAAACACAAGGGTAAGGAGTCCCGATCAGGAATTTCATTATCTTCTTCCTTCTCAATATCAAAATTGAAAGACTGTTGATTTCTAATCTTTGGAAAGTTTTCTCTCAGAAATTGAAATGAAGTGAAACATAAGGGTAAAATACCTTTCACTTACTTTGAAAACTTCTGCATTTTATTCATTTTTTTCTTTATTGATATGCACAGGCTGAGTACAATATTCGAGTTTTTGTAATTGAACCTCCTCCTCCCAAAAACATGTCGTTGATTGCTTTGAAGAGTCAACCTCGATTTCGACAACATAGTCATCATCATACTAATCATACTTGGGTAACTCATAAATATAAGGAATTACATCAAGCATACACATTAGATCGGTAGATTTCTTCTCCACAGTTTATCTACGAACCCATTTTCATGACTGTCCATAAATGAATATAAAAAACAATCATTTTCTGATCTACAGTAACAAGGATTAGCAACAAAATGGTTAGGACTAGTAACCTCTTCTTCCTCTGCGATAAGTGGGACATGGTGTTTTTGAACAAAAAAATCATCTCTCATGATGATATTGCATCATTTATTCCATCGTACTTACCAAAATGTCGAGTTTCACTTCTGAAGATGTCAAGTACTCCACCTCTATGTTCTCCGTTTCTTCTACCTTCAACTTTTACATTTTGACCAGCAGATTAGCTTCCACAACTATTTCACTGTCCTGCATTTCTTCAAGTGTGGTAGGGTCCCTTTCTCTCAATTGAAATGCCATTTCTGGATCAAAGGCACCTGGGTAGTGTAATAAAGTTAAACCGGGAGGTGGTTTGATATCAGCAAGGATTGAATGGTATACTTGATTGAACTTAGCTGAAAAGTGTTGCATTGTTTCTCCTGACTATATTTTCAAACGATTATATTCTTATAAAATCATAAAATGATTCCTCTTGATCACTCATTTATCAAGGAATACTTTGACAAACTGATGGAAATCAAAAATGCTTGCAGCTGGCAAGTTTCTTAACCATTTATTGGATTTGCCTTGCAAAGATGAAGCAAAAATCTTGATACTGACATCATCTTCTACAACCTCAAAACGTTCGAGAACATTTTCAAAATTCTAAATGTTTTTCAGCAGTGATGTTACCATATTCTCTATCAAACCTGGGAATATATTTGTAATAATTTTCTGGGAAATCATGAAGTATAGGAGGTAAGATGAGTGGCTTGTATATATCTAGAATTTTACAAGGTGTAGGAGTATGTACAAAAGTTATAGGATTATTCTTGATCTCTTGAGGCTCATCAAGTTGAATATGATCATCCTAACATTTGGAAGAAGGGACTTGACCAAGGTCAAAAGCATACGGAGAGTTTGTATTCACAATCTTCAAAGGAAAGGAATCAAATGCAGGTCGGGGATCTTTTCTCAAATATAGTATACTTTGAAAAACCTTCTTGACATTCTCAAGAAAAAAGAAGAAATAATTTACAATAAAGCATATAATGTCTTGGATGAAATTACAACTTGAATACCTTATTTTCCCATATTGTCTTTTCATGTTTCTGTTGATAGGGTTCATCCTCCATTGGAGTCTTCAAATCAGGTTGAAAGTTGATTGGAGTCGCCAGGTGAATGATTCAACCTTCATATGTGTCTGATCATTTTCCACCATCAACAATCATACATGATCCTTGTCATTCATACCCAGGGGAAAATATGATCTTTAGTTCCCCAGTATGGTCACAAAAAATGTTAGCACTCCTCAGTGTCCCAAGGCTAAGAAAGGAATCCAAGGAGGTAATGTCAAACCATTCTTTATACTTGGCATCTATCCCTACCAAATCAAAGAAGGCTCTCTCAAGGATCTCATAGCCAATGAAGTGACTGGAGAGGGAATTTAGATGTTAGGCTAAATATTAAGCTTAATGGTGTTTGATTTAAGAGTTTGTTGGGTGAAGCTCATAGATCTAGGAACTAGGCTAAGTTTTCTAATGATCAATTTCAAAGATATAATGGGACAAAGTAGGCATGATCAGTGATAGAAATATTTTTTTGGGGTGGTGCAAAGACGAAAAGGTAGAGGATCATAAAGAGCATGTAACCATGAATTCATTCATCAAGAAGAAAGAACACTAGCATGAAAATATCATCAAAACAAAGCATATAACTTATGAATTATGTTTAAAACTCATAAGATTATCGCATGAAAGTATATAGATGGTAGGAAAAATAAATATCAGAGAAAACATTGTCACGGAATCATAATACAAGAATCCCAAGATAATAACTGCAACTTCCTATTATATCACTGCAAAATGTACACTAGCTCCAAGCTATTATTCACTAACATCCAACCCACAATACTTCGAAATCTGAAGTATCTATACAATTATTTACAAAATAAATATCTTAACACAGAATTCAAGAGTTTTAACAAAAAATTATAAAAATAATTTCAAACTGCTAATATTATGGGTCGGCTGAGTTTTCTGGTGTTGTTCTAGGCATTCTAGTGGTAACTGGGGCCTCAAATAGGCATTGTTGTTAGTCATGTTGGCTGATGAAATGTGTTGTTATCCCTATTTGTTATGTCGTATTGTCCCTGTTTTTTTGCATTCTGTTTAAGCATAGGTGAAATGGATATACGTCAAAAATGCCCTTGTTTTCCTCTGAGTGGAGGAGAAATGGATGATTTGGTGCTCTGTGAATGGAGGTCGTGATCATTCAATTGGGAAATTACATGAAAAAAGGGAGAAATCGTGGTCGGGAGCGTATAAAATGAACTAATTTTGACCATCCAAGAGGATTTATTAACCGTTGATCTGGGACTGCTAATTCAAGCCGATTAAATCTGGGTCATTGTATATCGTAATCGCAACAGAGAGAGGGGCCTTAACCATGTTTCATAGTGTTTTTTCGATGACCTGGACCTGAAACTTTATCAAGCACAACTTATAAAATATCCCATTTGTTGACTTTATCGCAATCGGCGAGGAGGACTTTATCGCAATCGCATTGGAAGGGGACTGTGGATTATATGGGGCATTGAACGGGCTAGACGTGACATTTTATAGACTGCGTTTTTATCCATTTCACATCGAGGATTGGGTCTCGGTCGCAATTGTAATACACGAGGCTCAACGGAGTTCACTTAACACATGGGAAATATGATTGCAATCGCAATAGGTGGGGGGACCGGTGGTAATGGGGCGAAATGACAGTAGGAGTTGCAATATGCGATTGCGCAATCACATTTTGGATGGGTTGTGAACACAAACCCGGACCCGAAAATATTTTAGAATATAACTTATAAATCTGTCACTATCGCAATATGGAAGGGGCTCTAGAGTTGACTTGTCTTATGAAACATGCAATTGTGATCGCACGATTGCAATCGACGAAGTGAAGAGGTATGGGAACGCGATGGTATTGAAACTTGCAACATGGAAACATATGGCCTGTGGGCCCAGTTTATGCCTTGGGGGTGGTGGTTTATATATAATGCATTATGTACATTACAACGTAATTTATTACAAAAGACTTTGCAGTCATGTTTAATGATATGGGGAATGGCTAGAGTTGGATTTTTTAACAAAAATGGATTATAGTAAATGAAATGATATGGGATATGGGTAGAGTTAAATGGAAAAGAATGGGAAAATAGAAAATGGCTAGAGTTTGGAAATATGAAGTGAGAATGAAATTAAGGTTGGAAAAGAGAAAAAATGCACTCATGGATCCTCGAGCCTGGTATGAAAAACTAACTGAGCATCTTCTGAAACTCAACTTCAATCATTTTGATCTTGATGATGCAACTTTATTTGTCAAGAAAGTTGGAAAAACAGTTGTATATCTTGTAGTATATGTAGATGATCTTTAATGACAGGGAACAATGAAATTTATATTGCATCCATAAAGAAAGAATTATGAAAAAGTTTCGAAATGGCTGATTTGGGCTATGTTCATTACTATCTTGGCATTGAAGTAACCCAACATCCAAAATCCATATTTCTTTCTCAAAAGAAATACATTGGAGATTTGTTAAACAGATTTGGCATGACAGAGTGCAATCCTCTTTCTACTCCAATGGAACAAAACTTAAAGCTCACATCTATTGAAGGAAAGGAATTTGAGGATGCAACAAAGTACAGACAGCTTATAGGAAGTCTCATCTATCTCACTACTACTAGACCAGACATTTCATTTGCTGTTGGAATCCTCTCCAGGTTTATGCAAAAGCCTTGTGAGGGACATTGGTCTGCTGCAAAAAGAGTTCTAAGGTACTTGAAGGGAACTCAAGACCTTTGAATCAAGTATACACAGGTAGACGACTTCAGCTTGATTGGATACTCTGATTCAGACTTCGATGGAGACAAAGAAACTGGAGTATCTACTTCAGGATATGCTATGAGTCTTGGATCAGGAGCTGCCTCTTGGAGATCACGCAAACAATCAGTTCCAGCAGATTCCACAACAGAAGCAGAATACGTGGTAGCAACTGAAGCAACGAAAGAAATTGTGTGGCTCAGAAAAATTCTTGAAGATTTGCAGGTAAAACAAGTACAATCAACTCCACTCATGATTGACAACAACTCTGCAATAAACTTGGCCAAGAACCCAAAATTCCATGATAGAACGAAGCATATCAATACAAAATATCATCTGATTCGACATCATGTTGAGGCCAAAACAATCCATCTCCGTCATTGTTCCACAAATGAGGAAATTGCAGACATCTTCACCAAAGCACTTGGAAGGAAAAGCTTGAACGATTCAGAATGATGCTTGGACTCACCAACATCCCTTCAGATTAAGGGGGGGAATGTTGACACCTAATCTTCATGATTGGGTATTTTATGTAAATAAATTAATTGGGAAGGTGAACAGTCATTGGGAGATGAACTGAACAATCACTCCCTATTGTATATAATAATGGGTTACCTATGGAATAAGAATGAATTAGTTTTCTGCCAAAACTGGAGTTACTCCTGGCCTAACATACTTCAATTATATAAAATATGTATTTGCTCAAAAGAGGTAAAAAGGGCTCCGCATGAGAAGTTGACACATCATTACGATTCCTTATTAAGATCCATGTTGTTTCACGCGGATCATTAAGGTTTTTGAAATTTATTGGAATATTGATAACGTTTAGTGTGCAAAATAATGTCTAATATGCATGGTAAGAAAATTGTAAACCTCTTTAAAAAAAACCATTTAATGCAAGTTAATAATAAACTTAACATGCTATTGATAGTCTTAGGCATGCTAGCATGTTAATGGTATAATATAATTTTAAAAATAATTTAAAGGTAACAAAATTTGTTAGGTCTTTATAGTACTAGTCTAGCCTCCATATTGTTATTGTTGTGTCCTATAGAAGCCCACTTTTACTATTATTGTGCTTCATAGAAGCCCATTATTGTTATTGTTGTACCCTTACATTATTATTATTATGTAGGTCCTAATTATATTTTTACCCCTTAGACTCCTATATATACCAAGGATGTCTTGGCATTTGAATCATCCAAGAATTGTTCATTTATGTGATGTACTAAGGAGGTTGCATCCTCAAAGAAGCTTATTTTCAAGTCATTGATCAATATTTTTTTTTTATGGTGCTAGAAGCCGCCAACAGGGGAGGGGTTCTCCCCGATGTGAAGTCCCAATTAGATCCCACACCATTTGGAATAGGATCCGCAATCATAATATAGCCAGTTGCCAAAGCAGTGGTTTCAATGATATGCCTTAGTTGCGATAAACACGTAGATGATATATGCATAACTTTGGTGGAAAAAAGTGTATGAAATTTGTGAAGTTTCAAGTGTAATGCATTAGAGGTTCCATCACATCAAAGCCATAAAGAGTGAGCCCCTTAGAATCATGTAATATTGCTTAGCTTAAAAGAGACGCACAAGAAATAAAAGAGAATAATTAGTTAGCCAGCAAAATCATTCACAAGATAACAATGATCGTAATAACATAACAATAAGAATTCAACAAGATTCATACTAAAGCAAATGAATTAGTTCATAAGCATTAGTGTAATTGAAACAACACATGTCGTAAATATAACAAGAATAGTCTCACTACATCCACGAAAAATGGACGAAGACATGTCAGCTCTAAGATTTTATTAAAGAGTGAAAGTTCCAAACATACATTTACAATTGACAGAACATTGAGCCCAATAGCAGAACATGAATCCAATACTTGCTTCTCCAAAGAAACATAATACTCCTACACCAAACAAGAGAATTCAAGGCTCCAAAAAAATCTCCCAAGTGTTTCATTACAAGCCCTTTGCTTGAGTTATGAGGGTATATTTATAACATATGATATGGATCTTCGTCTCCCTTTGTGATTCTTGAGCTGCCCTCATGACTCTTTGACTTGTTTTGTCATTTTCTAATCTATTGACCTTTCATTTTGCACAATTGACACTTGTGTTGACAATAATACTGAGAGGGGGGGGGGTGAATCAGTATTATCTAATTCTTTTACCAAATCTTTTATACTTTGAATTATTTTTGCATACCAATACCATCAATAATGAGCATGAACAAGAAAAGTAGACAGTCACATCAAAAGAACACCAGATATAAGGTGGAAACCCAATGTGGGTGAAAACCACCTGCTGCAATATGTCTCTATCTTCTTTCAAATTAGAAACTCCTTTTACAATGGTCTTGTACTGGTGCAGTCCTTTCCCAGTACGCAGGCTGCAACCTGCTGAGAGCTACAACTCTCTCTCGTTTTCCAGTCTCTCCTGAAAGGGAGCTACAACCCCCTACTTCTTTTCAAAGGACCACTTTTCATAAATTTTCAAACTGGATCCATATACATCAAATGATCATCAAGTACATGTAATTATACAGTCAGCTGTAATAACCAGATCAACAATAACAGAACAGAACCCAGAACACCTTTTCAACAGAAAAATTCAATCAACAGAAGATCTTAACACAAATACGCGGTTTTCCTTTTACTGGCCTGCGTTGCTACGCAGTTCACCTTCTGCCTCTCTGCGTATACCCGCAG